>SCHK01348865.1:0-18300 GCA_004124795.1 Poropuntius huangchuchieni
ATATATTTTATTTAATATATTACCTCAGCAGCACCTGATTTTAATTGAAAATACATGTATTACATTGTATGCTTTAATACATACAACAATAAATATAGTAAAAATATAATGTTATAATGTTAATAATATGTTATATGATAATATAATACATTGAATAATCTGTATTTTAACAAATAAATGCAATGTTGTGATTATATGGATATCACCACCATTGCTGAATGATTTGTCCACTTCCTTTGTATAACTGTAAGTGTTCTGGTGTTTGGACAGGTCCAGAAGGTGCTATCTTTGAGCATTCTGTCAGGACTCCAATGGTCAAAGCAGTACTTAACAAAGAGCTAAAGTAAGTACTGTATTATTAACATTTTAACTTCTAATACAGCAGTTTTGGCAGTTAAACTGATTGCTGGCTTGTTTGTTACATAGCTACATTTTAACTCTGCATTTTATCTGATTAGTTTTTTTTTCTCAAAAACATTCTTGTTTTATAAGGTCAGCCCATTAAAAGTAATGGCGGTAGTGATTACATTACCTAAAATAACTTTTATAGAAGTTTCCAGCAGGGAATTAACCAGCTGTGATATGCAATGACCCGAGTTACCAAGGGCATCTGGTTCTCAACAAAGGCTTAGTTTTTTTCTGCTTTAAAAATGTCTTTCACAAGTAAATGTAATGCCCACAGTCATGCCGATTCCTCTCAGTTTCTATGAATCAAACTGTTTAATTTGAGAGTGTCTTGTGGCCATCTTGTGTCCAAACGATGCACTGCACTGTGCTAACTAAGCATTCCCTATCTTTTAAGACTTGAGTCTCCAACACGCTCTCTCAGCATGGATGCCCCAAAAGGCGTTCACGTCAAAGCCTTGGCTGGAAATGTTGATGTGACGGCACACTTTGATATTCAGCTACACTCAACTGCAGGACTGGTAAGCCATCCTGAAAGCTTTAAATTTTTTTGATTTTTCATGAGCATTTGATTAGGTATGGAGCTAAAATCACCAATCCATGAGCTGGCATAACTCATATTTTTGGAAGAATGTAATGACTTTTGATTGTAGAAATTGGTGTTTTAACAAATTTGAGCACAGTCCAGGACATAGATATACATAATGTATCTACATCTATGAAACTCTAGTTAAAACAAAGACTCCTGGGGCCAGTTGTATAAATTTAGCCACCATGTTAAGACGGTGTCTTAAGAACTAGTTTGACCAACTAGCAGTTACTAGCATTTATTTACTACATGTACTGTACTTACTATATTAGGGTCAGGGTTACTTGCATGTAATTATGCATAATTTATTGGTATTATAATAGTAAGAACATTTAACGTGTAACAAAAACACCTTAAAATAAAGTGTGGCTTAACCTTTCATCAATTACCTCATTATTAAGGTTTTTGTTGTATGTTTTAGTTAATTTTAGATGCTGAAAGTGTTCGTCTGCCAACGTTACCTGTGGGAGAAGCCAGAACGTCAGGTGACTCACAGGGAATGTACAACACATATGAAGTGTGCGTTTGTCCCAGCGGTAAGCTCTTCATCTCCGGAGCTGGTGTCTCTTCGACCTGCAGCGAGCGCCAGGACTGCTGAATGACCTTCTGCCCTTACACTAGAAACAAATCGTGTTGTTACATTGTCTTGGGCAAGGTTAAAAACCCCATGACAATATGTATTAACATGTTAATGTAGATCAGATGGTTTGGGTTTTATCATGATAGGGAAGATAAAATATACAGTATATACAACACACTCCCATGGCAATTTGTTACTATTTATGTTTTGGTGAATTGGTGGTTATAAATTCGTACAATTTCATACATATGTTTCCATACAATCTGCCTATTCCTCACTGATGTTTAGGTTTAAGGGAGGACCCTTGGTTATTATTATTATTATATATATTTTTTTTTTTAAATATGTCTATGTATGAATCACATTGTATGAATTCATACAAAATTGCCTTGTAAAATAGTTACATTTTCATGAGATCGGGTTGTGTAGACTGTACTTTATACTACATATGGAACAAAGTTATTGTATGTTTTCTCCTCTTTTTGTATAAAAATTGTTAAAAATTAGGCTGGGCAATAAAGGGGCTGGTAAACAGCTGAGATCCTAAGCAATATAATTTTGAGGTGCAATAAATAACCAAATTCTGTGTGTTGCATATCAGCTAGTTATTGTTTAAAGATACGCTAATTCATAGAGATTATTACAGTTATTACAAATAAAACACTTACATGCTTCTCCGAGGGTTATGATATATACTTTTGAAATCAGTTTAATTTCAACTTTATTTTAAAGAGATACTCCACCCCAAAATGAAAATTTTGTCAGTAATGACTTATCCCCATGTCGTTCAAAACCCGTAAAAGCTTCGTTTTTTCCTCGGAACACAATTTAAGATATTTTAGATGAAAACCGAGAGGCTTGTAACTGTCCCATTAACTGCCTGGTAAATAACACGGTCAAGGTCCATAAAAGTATGAAAGACATAGTCAGAATACTCCATCTGCCATCAGTGGTTCATGTTATGAACGACGAGAAAACTTTTTGTATGGAAATAAAACTCTGTCTCTCCGCATCAGTTTAGCGCCATTGGAGTACCACTGTAGCAAACGATGTACAGTCAAAGCGAAAATCTCTGGTACAGTATCCCGTCAGCCTCGATCCGTTTTTCTACGTGCATTTACGCTTTGATTTGATTTGAAGAAAAAAAAAAAAAACAGCGCACCCTTGTGGCTCGGCGGTATTCTCCAAAATGCCGCTAAACTGTGTTCCGAGGAAAACCGAAGCTTTTACGGATTTGGAAGTGATTACTGACTGAAAATTTCATTTTGGGGTTTAAGGTGTCCTTGTTACAGTGTAGTTATAGGCTACATTAAAGTACTGAGTAATATTAATTAACTACATGTACTTTCTATAGGCTATGGTTAGGTTTAGGATTAGGGTTTGGCTTAGGGTTACTTACTTGCATGTAATTATGCATAATTAATTGTTATTAAAATAGTAAGTACATGTAACGTGTAACAAGGACACCTTAAAATAAAGTGTTGTCTTCAACTTTTTTTTAAGTCATGTATAATAATGAATTTTTGTCTGAAGAACTGCACTACCCACAATCCTGAAGCAGTAACTTTGAATTCTTCTGTTAAGCATTGTAAATTAATATAATCGAACCCAAATGTCTCTCATTTTTGTCAAATAGCAAAATCTATGCGTGTTTGTGCCAAAACAGCTGGGGTATTGAGAGTAACTACATTCTGTTCTGTATGTCAAAAATCAGCATAATTGATCTACATAGTAAAACTCTGCTGTAAGATATTAAGTGATCTTCAATTTGAACTTTATACACAATGGTTTATCAAATTTGGCATCTCCATTTATTTTAGGAGAATAAGTATCAAAATGCTAATTTTCCTATGGCAGCTTGAAACTTTGGGATTTGTGTGTGTGTGTGTGTATGTGTTTTCCTCAGAATTGTTTTGCATATGTTCTGTTTGAAAATGCTGACAGTGATCATGCTTGTATATAAATTGGTTGTGGATCTTCACATTTATACATCAGTTGTATATTATATTTTGGGTGATGTATATTTTTTCAATGGGAAAACTCATATTTTGAGGTTTACAAATGTAAAGTAAATAATTACAATACTGAGCTTTGAATTATATTACAGTTTAACTATAAAGCATGTATGCATAAGTGTAAATTTTTTTTTTTTTTTTTTTTCCCCAAATTCAGTGTTTTGCCATGAGTGGACACGATAATTTCATTCAAATTGAAAAAATAAATAAATAAATAAACTTAAGGGAAAATTTTGTGCACAATAAAAGGCATATTTTGTACCATTATTACCTGATATTAAATAAGATCCAATGTCAGTGGGTCTCAAATTTACAGAGCTGTAATGTGACATTATGAGATTGAAACAAATGACAAAATATATTTCTCCAAACAATACAGTAGCCAGTGTTTAATTTCAGTCTCTCACAGTTAAACAAAGGAAATGGATGAAAAACATCATTGACATTGAGCACCATATGAGCATCTATGTTCCTCTTACACAAATTTCAGAGAACTTCATGCAAAAAATTCTCAGCAATAGAGGACAAGAGGTCCCATAGTGAATAATAGAAAATGCATATTTAATCAATGTGTTTCTGGAGAACTATGCACGTTGTATGATATGTACACAGCAATTAACTGACAGGTAAAATTTCAAAAGAAAATGTCACTTGTTATATTTTTAAATGGTACATTTTTTTAAAATAGTGATATGCGCTAAAACTACACCCAGTGTGCTTGTATGGGAAATAAAAAGTGCTCTGTTGTGCCCCTAGTCAACAATGTATACATGTATAGTTCAGTTGCGATAAACCTGATTGTGAAATATGAAATAAATTTCATTCTTGCATACTGTAATTTTGCAACAAAACAGATACAGTAATTGCACTGGTAATCGCTTATGAACCTGCTGTCATATTACATCTTCAGGATGTAATTTACAGTCTTTCAAATATTTTTATTTTCAATGTTTAATGTTCAGGTTATGCACAATATTACATATACAGTGAAAGGAGCATGTCAATTACCATATGGATTTGCCAGCTGATAAAATGTGTATTCACATTATAACCTGCCATTTTATTTTAGAACGAGCTACTGGCACATGACTGATATAGATCCCATAAGAAACCATAAGCTGATTTGCCTGCCATTGCTGGATTGCACATGATTCATTCATTCAAATTCCTGCAATCACTCAAGGGCTATTTACATAAAAGTGCAGTGCAACTCATGCTATTAAATCACAATACCGTCAACTTAATGACTATGGCAGGAAAAATACATTTCTAAAAAAGATAAAAAAGCAGCATTGGTATTCATTATGTACAAAGGAACAACAATAATAAATGTATTTAAAATAATAAAAGGTATTGCTATGTTTTTGAACATTATGTACACTGCTGCATGTTAAATAGCGTACACTTTTTCTTTAAACTCAGGCAACCTTTTAGAGAAACGGAGCAGGTATGTATGCAATAATAAGCACATGTCACAGCATCAGAGGTGGCACTGTTAAAATAAAATGCCAGCTAGATACATAATTTTACCTTTAACAAGTCTTTTAAAATATTTACTGGTCTATATTGCACAACCACCGCTTTGTTAATTCAATTGTTAGTGTTTTGCATTGTCTAATGCTGACATTCAGATTTTTTGCTGGACAAAAGTCTCAAGTTTGATGATTATCCGAGCTGTACATTCCATTACTCTCATTGCTACTTCCGAAGTATATCTGTCGTTAGGAATCTGGGGGAAGGGTAAAAGGTCAGGGTAGCGAGTTCTCAGGCTGTCCACACCATAACCCTCAAGGATGTGTACATCCTTGGCCAATCCTGTTAGCTGAGTATTGTACTCCTCTACCTTTTGCGCAAGGGCTGTGGGCTTCACATCTTTGTCTGATTTTCCTCTCACTGCATAATCTGCAGCAATTAATGCAAGCTTCGTTGCCAGGTAGCATTTGAAACATACCCATTCGTTGGCATTTTTATGAAGGTCATTTCTTGCCGCGGAAAAATTGGCTCTTGCTTGCCTTAGCCACCGCCGTGCCTCCACAGGGTTCCCAACGGACTTAAACGACGGTGGTACAAAGAAGCGATTTGAATGCGATGAGCCTGCATAGCTAGTAAATTGTTCTCGGAACTGCTGCTTTTCCGATTTATGGCTTGTTGCTTCTTGGTTCCATGATGTGTAAAATCGCTGAAATGAGAATTTCTCTGACTGGAATCGAGTGGAAGATGCAGAGAAAGGTCTCCTTGATCCTCTATCAGTGGTCTGCTCCGCCTGTGTTTGCTTCTCCATCCTGCTGATCTCTTTTTGTAGATGCTTAAAGACTTCGGTAGCGATATCAAGATTCTCTGCATTTTTGTCAGGGTGCCACTTCAAGTATAAGCGGCGTATAATTTTCTTGCGTTCGGTTTCAGAAAGTTTCCAAGCTTGTTCTATGACTGAGGTAACTTCTTTTAGAATTTCTGGTAATGCATTGAGTTTTATCTTTTTGGGGGCAGCCTCTTTTGGAGTAGCCCTGTGATTTTCCTTTCCAGGAAATAATGGAGGGACCATTCTGGCAGAGGGAGAACGACCCTCTGAGGGGCTTGTTGGAGTTGGTGTGCCATCTCGAATATGGGTGCTATCATCCTGTCTGGAAAATTTATACAGATCAAGAGAACTCACGATTTTGTACTCACTGTACCCAATGTCAATTTGAAAGCACTTGCCGAGGACACTTGGACTTTCGTCTTCCTCTCGTTCTACTTCTTGAACGATGATAGCATATGTGTAAGTTGGCTGGTAAGTGCCTAAAATATCACCTCCCTCTGAATCTACCAGATAACCGACATATTCTCCAGGGTAAAAGACATTCATGGGGTCCATGAGCAGTAAATGATGAATCTCTGCAGGAATGGGTGTACCGGGAAGTGGGAGCTCTAGCTTTGATGGCTCTGTTGTGTCATATTTGACACCAAGGTTGTCTAGCTTCTCTGTTATTCTGTAGATGTCATTGCAACCCAGCATAGCAATAAGATAGGAGGTGTCAGAAATCAGGTTGTCTGTCGCTGACTTAAGAGTCATTGCCAAAGCAAGAAGAAAATTAATGTCTTTGCTGTCAGAGTGCTGAATGTAGAGATGGATAACAGAAGTTCCATACCTTTTAAGAAAGGCAAGAGTTTCACTACGGCTGTGGGGAATTGGACTGCAGCCTTTCACTCGCAATGTTGTCTGTAGTTTCTCGAAGCAAGACACCTTTAAGCCCTCACACAGTGCTTTGCATAACCGTATCGCTTTCTCCTCATTCACCATGTATGCATTATCATTCTCGTGTTTCATGATCCGAATTAATCCAGTGATAAACTGCTCTGATGACAGGAGCAATTGAAGTCGCCCCTGCAGGGAGCAAAGGGCACCAAATTGGCACATTTTTGGAGAGTCTTCATCTAGTTGTTCCTCCAAGATACTACTCAGAAGCCTGGGCCTCAGTTTCTGGGGGAGCAACATGATCAGCTTTGTGTGAAAGGCATGGTCTTTGCCTAGGTAACACTGGCTCATGTCAACTAGCATCTGAACACCAACATTACCCTGAATTCGGCTCTTGTAGTGTGGTGCATCGTCAAAGACCAAAGTGTTTGACTTGGCCAATCGTCCATCATGACTTGGAAGGTAAAATGTCAAATCTCTGAGATTCTCAAGGTCTTTACGGACCTGTACAGGGTCATTCTGGAGATTTTTGAATAGCCCAGAGACAGTTCTTTTCACTGTTCTCATTTCATTTGGGTCAAGCTGCTTGCCTTCTGAAATTCTATAAATTCGACACAAAACTTCAACATATTGTTTTGTTGAAACAATGTCCTCAGTTCCCAACAGTTTGAACAGTTGGTGAAATGTACCCAGCTCAAGGGGAAGTTTGTACAAGTAGGGTTTGAAGTCAGATTCATTGTCCAAATTAATGACAACCTCCTCGGGTTTAAGGAGTTTCCAACCTTCTTCAACCATGACGAAGGCTACTCCTCGTAACTGACAGCGGAATTCATGTTTTTCTGCATTCAGAAATTCATAAATGCTCCTCAAGACCTTGTTTCGTGTTTTCACTGTGTCATCATCCAAGTTAGTAATGCTACATATGTTTTTGCAGTTGCTAATTACCCTTTCCAATGGTGGGTCCACATTGACGTTTAACTGGCTTAAAATAAGATCAAGCTGCTCTTGGCTGGCAAGTGTGTTGCCTTCCTGGTCTTTTATGCTTGTTGGGGTGGCTCTCTCTGGCAGAATAGGACAAGATGTCCACAACAACTGCATGATATCAGTTTGTTTGAACTTTGGATTTACTTGAGACCCATTGAAACGAATTAGAGGGATGGTGCCATTCATTTCCTGGTACTGAACGTGGAGGCGAACAAGCTCGGCTGGTGCACGCTCTGGGCATAGGAATGGTATCATAGAGAGTTCTTTGAGGAATGCCCCATCAAACAGATCTGTTCTCTCATTGAAAATGTGATTTAGGAGAACATCAACAACGGTCTGAACTTTTTCCTTGGACCAGTTCTCTGTATGAGCTTTGATGCTGATTTCTTTTGCAAACTGTAGAACTTGCTGTTGTGATACAACATATTTTAAGCCAATATTGCGTAGGAATGTTATCCATGAGGGTAAATAGGATGTCCCACTTTTTGGCTTTGAGACCTGCTCGATTTTTTTGAAGAAATCATTGGGAATGAAGGCTTTTTGTGGAAGCATTACTTCAAACACTTTAACTGTTTGATCGAAGAAGGCTTTGGCAGGTTTGAGTCTATTGGTGGAGTCATAAATGAAAGACAGACCATCTAGTTTTTCAAAGAGCTGATCCTTGATGCTGTTTGGCTCCTCCATTGCCAATAACCTCTCCTTCAGATAGATGACATGCTGGATTTTGGCATCATGTGATAAAATGTCGAATTTTGGAATTAAATGATTCAAGTAGACCTCAAGATCATCAATTGGTGTTACTCCGAGAAAGCTGTAGAGTTCTTTCAGCTGTGGACTGTCAGCGAGAAAGGCTGAGGATGTATTGTGTGCCCACTTCTCAATGTCGGCAGAGGGAATGCTTTTTGTTAGAACATAGCATGCTCCGAAGTTTGCAATGGAGATGTACCGGCCACTGACAGCTTTGTAACATGGCAACAATTTAAGACTTTGTACATCATCCTGGGTCAGATTAGTCAAATTGCAGTTGAAGTACAACAACAGTGCTTCAAAGTCTTTGTCTGTCAAACTTGCTGTTTTGAAAGCTGATATCTGGATCATGTACTCAAGTGCCCGAAGTATGCTGGAAGGATTGTCTATATTTGCTGTGTGCTGAGCCAATAGAGGCAAGATGGGACTCTCTTTGGCACATATTTTATTCACAGCCAATTGAAAGCATCCTCCCTTCATCAGGGTGTGAAAGACTTTGTCATTTTGTCCATTTGGAAAGATTGCTGCAAAGATCAAGCTCAGGGGTAACAAAACGTCATGCTCTGGCACAACCAATTTGTTTCCTGACACCATAAATTTGATTCCTGGAAGTAGTGCCCAGTCTTTCAATATATCCAGAATGGTCTCAAATTTAGGCTTGATCTCTGTCTGGTCATCCTTGGTTGCAAGTTGTTCACTGATAAAGTGCCATGCACTCTTAAGCCAAGATTCAGTAGGAAAGTTCTCCTTCCATTTTACTGAGTTTCTTGTTCTGCACTCTCTGGGAAGTACAGATCCCAGGAGATCTCCAAAACTGCTTATGTCAAAGGTCTTTGCCACACCTGCTTTTAGAAGGATGTTACTGTACCTGATGTACAGTGTGTGCATGAAAAGCTCTTTCCTTGATGGAATAAGCTCATGATGAGCAGTCAGAAACTTTGGATGTCTGGCGTCAAATACTTGCAGAATGTTGTCCATTGTCAACAGAAGTGGCAGTCCCTCTATGTTAATATCATTTTCCTCCACATCTTTAAAGCAGTAGTCGACAAGTAGTTTCAGACCATGGAAGAGCTTGAAGTTGGACTGTTGCAGTCGACATGGTAACTTTCCAACTTGGCAGGATGCGTCTGGAGATGAGAATGTCAGAAGAAAGTTGCGAACATCCTCAGGAGTCACATAGTTGACTGGAATCCCAGCATCCTCCAGGCAGAAATACAGACTGGCTGTCTCATCACAGCTGTGGATTAGGTTGAACCCAACATCTAGGAGCATGGACTTCATTCTGAAAACATTTTCTGCCACAGATTTTCTTGTGGTAATGTTATACTCTGTGTTTTTAAGATGCTGCAACTCATCCTGAAGTAAGTTGTCAAAGAAAGCGCGGCCTTTTTTTGAGGTGGATGTGTTCACCCAGGAGATGTATACTGCAGAGTGTATATCACTGTTATCAATGTGGGGTGCTCTAACAACAGGGAGTAGTCTTTTCAAATCTTCATGAATGCAAAGGTAGATTGCCTTTATCAAACAGTACCAATCTGGTTGAATGTCCAGTCTGTTTACAGGAAAGATAGACAAAAATTTTCTCAAAATATCCCTGACAACATGGATTGGAGTTCCGTGAAATATTGTCATGGTGGGATCAGGGCCTGGAAAAAGCCGACGTTTCAGTTGAATAAGCAGTTCTACACATGCAGGAGCGATTAGCATTTTCATTAGATTGTTGTTCCAGTCACTCCTGACACCAACTCCATTGTCATCCCTCCACAGATTTCTTCTGGCAGAGTCTAAAGCAAAATGGCCATTCACATGGAAAGGCAGGCCAGTCTCCAGAGAAAGAGGGAGAAAACAGAAGGCTCTATGTGGTTTTTTGTAGTTGTGGCTGGTGCATGCAGCAACACCACCACGTGGAAAGAGTGTTATGTCCTCATTTTTGTGAGCCGAAATGACGCTCTTAGACACCTTCTCCATGTCAGAAAATCCAGATCTGTTACATATCAGCCAGGTTGTAGAATTACCATCTGTGTCTTCTATGTCCATTGTGTAGGTAATCTGTTGCACTGGAATTTGAGCCAGCTGTTTTTTCTTGGAGACACTGTCCAGAACGGAGGCGTGAAACTGCTTCCGTTTTAGTCGATCACCGTCTGTGATTTTTGCTGTCACCGAATATAGGGTTTTTAAATCCCCAGTTCCATTCTCAATTTCACATATAGAAATTTTTTCCATGTGATTCAAAAACATGAGAAGTTCTGCACCATCCATTCGTATTTTATCAAGGAAATTTTGAACCATTCTGTCTGAAGCGGGTGCTGAGCTGATCTCTGAGATTTTGGCCATTTCTGCATTTCGTATGGGAAATCTGAACATTGTGCAGCGATCCAGCTTAAAGTGATTTCCTAGGTACAAGTTGAGTACATCAGAAAACTGTGATCTGAAGTCTGAATCCAAATCTCTAAACATTCTTCCTGGACTGACAGATGTTGCTCCAGGTGCATAACGGGCATGGGGATCAAAGATGCAGAGAATGTCATTATTTGAGATAAAAGATGGGCAGTCAGTAATGTGATACACTGAGTTAAACCCAATGCCATATTGGCCAGTTTTTCCAGGGTTTGCCTCTTTAGTGCCCCTTCCGAGATTCTGGATCCCCCTAATATCATCCTCTGTAAAAGGCTGATTGTTGTACACACAGAGTGATGGGCCTTGCATGGGAACCCATTTGTCATCAAAGATTCTGTCAGTTGGGTGGGTCCTGGGATCAAAGACAAAGTATATTTCTGTGGCTTTTGCATCATCTGCATTCTGCAGGAGCTCTTTCAACATCTCCTTTTCTGATGGATAAGCATTGAGGATACTTTTTATTCTGCTGGTGAGCTTCTCCTTCTGCCCAAACTCACTTCCAAGGGTAGTGAAGCAAACGTTGGAGGCATATCTTTCTAAGGCTTTGTGACGTTTTGGAACCGTTCCCAATTTTACTGCCACCTCTCTTGGAATATCACCATGGCAGTATTTAACGGTTGTGTCCCTGACTTTAATCCAAGGACAGTCATTATAGCAAAGTGATTTTGATGGTTGTAGTGTGAAATTGCTGTCAGGAAGAAGTATCTCCCCATAGTTGCTTTGGCAGAATTCTTGATTTTTGTCTCGGATCAAGCTCCATATTCCCTCACTAATTATTCTACGAGACAGCTGAAAGTTTTCTTCAGTAAGAGGTTTTCTCCCACATTCAGTTTTTATCAGCTGTAAAACCGCCGAGAATGTGTCAACAGTGAAGCTAGGTTGAACGCCGACATTTTCAAAAAGTTCACGACAACTATTTCTGTACTTGTTGGGAAGCTGGTAAAGGAAAGGAGCAGCATCAAAGTTTAAGTGAAATGCTACTTTTGATGGTTCCACGTATGTGTTCTCCACTAGTATTGAAGAGAACGTTTTTAGCTCCTCCATGATTTCCTCTTGCGCAGCATTGGACTGCAGCAATTCCTCATGGAGATATTTGTAGCAAGCATTGGTTATGTTCTCTTGATACAGAGTTACACCATCAAAGGATTTTGAGAGCTCTTTCAGTTGGCTGATGACTAATGAAACTGTTGGCTTTTTAATCAATCCAAGAAAGTCTTTCACAGCCAGTGAAATAGGACCACATCCTTTAAAGGAAGGGGAATTTTCATTGAGAATGGGCTTCATTAAACACACAGTGTCCTGATGGTCTGTTGTAAAAAGCTCTTTTGTCGAGAACATGGTAGATTGGGGAAAATTGTTTCCATGCCATGGAAGTGAAAATCCAGCTGGTTTTGTCAAGAATGGAAGGAATTTGATATTTTGTAATTTGGGAAGATTCTGATTTGCTGCTGGATCTCTAATTTTTAGTTTTTCATCAATGAGACTGAGGATTATACTGCTCCTGTGGCACGCAAGTGTGTGGTCATTTTCATTTAAAGCCAAAACAGACTCAGCCCGTTCGATCAAGTCTTCCCAAGATAGGTCATCCTTCACCATACCCAGCTGCACTAACTTCACCAAGCATACTGGATTGACATAGTCTCTTAAACTTCCTTCAGGGAACCTTCCATCTTCGCTGTTGTACAGTTTGGCTACTCTGCCTTCAGGATGTATGAGTCGAGATGGCAATACAAGCTTCTGTGATGGTCCTGAACATGGAATGCATGGGGTTTCCCTCAGTATAGATGCAAAATCCTCAAGTTTTTCATTGAGTACATAATACATCAAAGGGTCACGTAGATCCTTTTCAATGTCTTGGATATGGGGGAAGAACACATCTGAGAAAAACTGTGTCTCTGTCAGGGTGTTCTCCATCAGTTTACCTTTACAGCCAGCATCATCGAAGCCTTCCTTGACCCAGTCTGGCAGCTCAACAGCACAAAGATCTTGGGAACCACACTTTCTGAGGTATTTCAAGAATATCTTGAAGGCAGCAGACCCAATGTCTGGTCTGCAAAGCAACGAGTCATCCAAAAAACGGACATTCTTGATTGACACCCAGGATTTTCCATCGGAAAAGACTTTTGCACGATCATCATCAACACCTTTAGCTATTTCTTGATAGACCCCTTGACAAATCAGACTGAAATCATCATGGACAACTCCAGGATCAGGCCAGGCTGCAAAATAGCTGTAGTCCAATAATTCTCCACTTTCTGCCATTGACCTCAGCATGTTAAGTGCAGCCAAGTATGCTTGGACAATCACATGTCTCATAAAAATGGAGTTCCATTGTCCTTTTGTGTCTGTCTTCCATATCTCTTTGCGATTTGATGTGACAGCAAAGCAACCGTTTATGTGCACAGGTAAGCCAGTTTTGATTCGAAGGGGTAAGTAGCAGAAAACTTCCCCAATGGGTGTGGCACTTGTCTTCACAGTCCATTTTCTATTGTCTTCTTCAGAGAGCAGCACAGCTATGCCTCCGCATGGTACCAGACCGAGGCGTTTTCCACTATCACTCAAGGAGAACTTCAGAGCTTCTGTCGCATCCATGCATGAGCAGATAAGCCAGCTGGTATTTTCCACTCCCTTCTGTGGCATGTCATCTGTAAGTCTTTTAGTTTGTGTGCCTTTAGCAGCCATCTCAAAGTAGGATGATGGATCTTCTTCAGATCCTCTGAACAGTGGGGAGTGAAGATCAACAATGCGTCTGAAGACATTGTGGAACTCCTCCACTACAATTCTGATGATGCAACCAGACTTGGGGACCTCAGCTGGCACTCTGTTGGTGGCTGCGACTTTTTTCATGACTTTGGCAGCAGATTTCAGAATACTTAATGGACCATAAGCTGCTTTGGAGGACCACACACTCTTGTTTATTGTGACCACATCCTGCGCAGCAGCAGGGTTTGGCTCCTCACATTTCAAATACTTCAAGACCATTGTTCCAACATGTTGTGTGAAGAGAATGAGCCGGTGACCACAGATGCTAAATTCATCCACAAGAGAGTAGATATCAGTGGTATTGTAGTAAATACTACTGATTTCACTTATAGATGCCTCTTGCTCAGTTCTAAAAGGAAGTCTGAAGAGGGTCCCATCATACTTGTAAGGGGACTCCAGTGACAGAGGAAGCTGACAGTTAAACACATTGATGAAAGGTTTGAACTGATTGGGAAACTTTCGTAGCCGTTTCTGCTGTTTGCTCCAGTTAATTTTGATGCCTGGATTTGACTTGTCTCTGATGTGTTTGCCAATGTGATTGATGTTGGGATCAAACATGATCATGAATTCTCTACTCATGATAATGGGTATGTCAGTCACATGATAAACAGAGTTGAACCCTAGTCCAAATTTGCCCACTTTGTCAGCTTCACATCTTTTCATGGATCCACCCAGCCTTGTTATATTAAGGAAGTCTGTATCAGAGAAAACAGAATTATTGAAGGACCACAAAGCTGGGCCATGACAAATAATCATGCCAGGGTCAAGCAGATTCTCTCTGATTTCATGATTCTTTCGCATGTCAATCAGAAAACTACACTCCGTAGCATTTGCGTCGTCAGCATTCTGCAAAAGCTCTTTGAAGATATCCGCAACTGAAGGATACTCCTCTAGAATGTTCTTTATTCTCACAGTCAGAGGCTCTCTTTGGCCTGACTGTTCGAACCCAAGGTTTTCTGGGTTTATCAATCTCGTGCTCAAACATGGAACTCTCAACCATTCAGCAGTTTTCATTGGAATGTCATCATGGACAAGGATGATGGGCTCTGAAACATCATCTAGTAAGTCATTCAGATCCTCTACTTTGATGTCACAGTAAGTGCATTCGTGGATAGGTTTCATAACCAGTTTGCTTGGATCTTTGTGGTAAAGAATGGGGACATGCATGGTAGCATCTACTGATATTTGACTGCTATATATCCACCGTAAAATATTTATTAGAAGTAGGACATTGCGTTTGCTTTCTTCTTTTGTCATCTCCTGCTCACTCCTTTGCCTGATTGTTTCGACAACTTCAAACACATGACTGGGAACAACTTCTTCAATAGAGCCACAGAATTTAAAAAGCTTGTTGAATTTTGCAATTGTCTTTGGTAATGAGTACAAGTAAGGCTGGAGGTCCAAATCTTGTATGGGCTTTAAAACTGTGCGTCCAGGAGAAGCAAAGGTTTTCCCCGTCCAAACCCAATCAAAGGGTAGAGACTTCATGGCTTCCCTTGCATCCTCCAAATGAGCTTGCATGAATTCATATATCTCGAACAAGATTTGCTGAAACTGATACCAGTCCTCAGTGGTAAAAGCTTGGGATCTGTGCCAGTCATTTACTGCTTTCAAATGCTGGAGCACTTGATCAACCTGAGGCTCTAATGACAACTTCAGGGCTTTTTTCATGCCAGCAGAGGTACGTTCCACCAGGGCAACCGAAGAGCCAACAAGCACGGCATGAGAAATATCACACATTTCAGAAAGAGAGGAAATACTGCAGGAATCACCTCTCCAAGCAAGTGACTTTGGGTAATTCAACGGTCTGTCTTTGCAAACGGGTACCCATATTAATTTTTGCAGGTTTGTCTGAACCTCAGAGGACTTCACCAACTTTGTCTGTTTGTTAAGGATCGTAAGAAGTGTTTTTGCCTTCATTAAAATGGGATTCCAATCTGGTTTGCTATTCCCTTGCAACTCCTCAATTTTTCGGGCAACCTGGAGCACATCCTTTTCATTGAGTTGAACCTCATTTTTCAGCCCCAGCTGCCTCAGTGAATGAAGGACATCAGAAGATGATGTATAGTCATCTGGGGGAAACCTTGTCTTTTCTTCCATGAAGAAAAGGTTCTGCAAAATCTCTAACTCTGGATCAAAAAAGTCTGTTGGTGATTGAGGCTTTTCCGAAGAGGTATAAATAAACTTCAGCGAAGAAAGCCAACTAATTACTGCCTTGTTTTCATTCTTCAGAAAAGACAAATGAGTAAGAGCCCAGAGCATGATTTTTGTGACTTCTTCTTTGGTGTAGAATCCTTTCTCAATGTCCTGAATTATCACCTTTAGACATTCAGTGCTTTTCACCTGTTCAATGTTTAACAGCTTTATTAGACGGATGGTTGCCTCATCACTGCAGTCAACTACATTTATGGACAATTTCACATCTAATGGATGCTTGGCAGTATGATGTAATGCTCTGGCTCCTTTCAATAATGTAAAAAGTGAAGGGTCTGTCTTTGACTTCTGTCCAACTTTGTCAAAGATGGGAAGCTCTTGAATTATGCGTTTTTCTTTTTCTGTAACATCAGTAAGACCAGCTAAAAAGTCTCTGAGGGCAACCTTCTGTTTGACAGAAAAAGATGAAACTTGGCTTGCTAATCTCTGGCATGAAGATCTGTCCATAATTTGCAGTAGGGCGCTTGGTGATGACTGGTGAATGTAATTTTTCAGGAGTGGATGGTGCAAGCAGGGATCAAGTTGCTTCAAGATAACACAGCCAAGTTTCTTCATAACTTCAAGCAAGTCATCTGAAGGAGGACCCTCTTCCTCGTTTACAAGAACAATGGGTGATGAACTTTTTAGGCGTAGTAGCTCTAGAGAATCTAGGGTGTCAGTCAGTGGCACATTTGGAATCAAAGGCAAATCTTCAAAGACACTAAGATCATCTGGAAAGTTAATGTAGAGATGCTTCCAAATCATTCTGAGCCAAGATGCTGAGGGATGCTGCTTCTCTTGATCACCAGGGTACCATTGAACTGCAAAATCTCTAGAAGGCCATGCTGTAGTAAGGACTTCTTTAATTAGGCGTGCCGATCTCTCTGGGGTTAGCACTTGAACCTGAGTGCAAGGCCTCCCTGAAAGCACAAACAAACACGAAACATGATGTAAGCTGTTATAGAAGAAATACAAGAATGTATGCTTGCAGGGAAATGTATGTGTGAGCCCTTGAATTTACCTAGATCTGGTCATAAACTTTGACCTGAAGTCACATAAATACACCAACACAGTCTGCTTTAGTGTGGCTGTTTGTCTACTATCGTTCAATGAAAATTTAAGCAGAAATGCAGATAAATCCAGAGGTTCACAACTGTATATTCTGTAAGACAACTTATAGCTTGAAACACTAATACACATTCATGTGTAAAGATCACAGATAATGAGAAAATTAAGAATAACCATATTTAGCATTTGAAAACATTTACAATCAATCAATGCACAAAACAGAGAAACCTGTTAAAATGGCTCACATGCTAGGAATATTTGAAAATATTCTAATTAGAAGTCTCACTCATTCCCATTTTCAGCTGTTCAGGTTGCACAAATATGCACAGAATATATGGAAAAATGGCTTCAAGTAATGGAAAATTCTTGCTGTTCACATGCATATGTGTGTCACTTTATTTCTTGCAATGAACATGTATCAGTTTTCCGCTTGTTTAGCACTTGATTGATTAAAATGGTGCATTTAATTTTTGTTTCTTAACAACTTCTATATCAAACTGCTTATATACAATAAAGGAATTGGTCTATAACTTTCCAAGGTTTGAAGTTATGGATAGTGGAACATCAACACATTAAAATATTTATTACAAGCATGTCACATTATTAAATGCATTAGTATGTTTTGTTTTGATACAGTATATGGTTAATGAGTTAAAATACACAGATGTTAGTGTATAAGTTGTGTGATCCAGGAAAGCTATAGCGACACCAGCTCTACAAGCACTAGAAAACACATTGTGCACTTACCTGAACAACCCCAAAGGTATTGTTGAACTGGAAATTAAATGCAGAAATCAGGATAAAGGTGAAAAAAATCTTTTAAGGTTAAAATAAATTATTTTATAAAAATGATGAAGCAAATAATGAGATATTCCATAGATGCTTAAATTTCAATGCATTTTGCAGATACTACTAGTTTGCTGTAAATAGTTTTTTTCATGACATCTTATTAAGATTATTTTTCATGTTGGATTTTAAGACTATTTCACAAGTTGCTGAGAAGTAGACCCAAACCAATTTACCTTATTGTAAAAATTTAGCCTCACAACGTAACAAAAGAAGAAAAAAAAATCACATAAGAAATTCAATGTAAAAATTAAACACCACAGACTTCACTGATGAATTAAATGCACATTGATTCTTATCAAAGCTACCGAAGTTCAAGAGAAGTGAATGATTTTCTCCTTGACTTTTGTTGTTTTATTTACATTAATGACACAGACGATACTACAATCTCTCTTCAACAGCAGATCATGGTGACATTTTAATCGTTCACAATCTAAAATTGTGATATCGCATGCCACTACCTTTATACACAATGTGTGTGTAATAATAGTTACTACATATAAAGAGTTAGGGCTGCACGATTAATCGCATGCATTTG
>SCHK01348906.1:0-11384 GCA_004124795.1 Poropuntius huangchuchieni
ACAGCTTCAGTGATTTATAATGAGAGTTTTTGAGAGTGCTTAAAAAAGTTCTCTTTGCTCTTTGCATTCTTTCTGTATAAGTGTTATAATTACAATGTTTTTTTTATTAAATTCACATTAAAGCGTCGTGTTAAAAAAAATATGTTATAACATGACACCCGTATATGTAGCATAAAAAGACGGGTTTTATGCGTAGTTAAGAGATTACACTGTACTTGCCCATTGCCCGTTACAGATCAACTAATGTGAAATAAGTAAGGGTGCCAGGGATTTACTTACACTTATGAATCGAAATATGTCATGATATAGTTAACACGTTTGTGAATATTTAGAATAAAAATGTAAAAAATAAATAAAACATAAGACTATATCAGTTATACAGTAAAAATTACAGCATCACAATCAGATACAACCACTGATGGTATTCAACATCAATCCTGGCATGATATGCATCAGATTTAAATCTAAATCTAAATCTAAAAAAAAGTATTTTTATTTATTTATTTATTTATTTTTTAAGTATTGGAAATGTTCCACCTGTATTTGAAATGATTATCAGATTATCCAAAAAGTATATTTCTCCCAGAATCGTTCTAAAAAAAAACAATCTATTTTTCCGCACAATAGCAAGTCCTTCAGCAGTCACTGGTGCAGTGTTAATTTAAAGATGCCTTTGTGGTTTTAAATGTTTCTGCTGGCTTCTTTTCATCCCCAGCTTCCCTACACTTATTTGTTTATTAAATCCAGCTTTAATTTCCTGGCTGAGGCTTTGCTTACCCATCCAGTAAGACTCTGCAGCCATCCAGACATGTTAAGGGACAGCTGTCTGCAGAAAAACAAACTGCCCCGGGAAAAATCATCATGCCAAAGCCACTTACCCTCATCTGCGAGTCTAGACACGGAGCTGCAACTCAGAGGATACAGGAATCGGCATTGCCATCAAGAGTGAATGCCCATATGCCATTCTCAAATCGTCATGGAGATGGAAGAGCTGGCAAGTGCTACCTCATTTTTCACAGAACTTGGTGGTTCCCTGTCAAGAACATCAGCATATATAAATTGTACATGGAATGACAGATACATTAATGAGAGGAGAATATACTGACCATGCAGACAAAGCAAACATAGACTGTATTTTACTAATAAGAAAGCCACAGCGAACTCACACGTAAAAGTTCCATTTGAAGTAATTTTCATCCACATCAGTATATACAAACTACAACTTAAGCACAGCACTTTCTTAAACACCTGTTTGACATCATGCACTGCAAAATATTCACGAAGTCAATTCATGCAGTAACAAATGATATATTTATTTATTTACACAGCAGTTCTTTCTGGCCCTTGAATATGATTGGCTGAGAGGAGTGTGATATTCTAGTGATAACAGAGCTCCAACTGTTTCACCGTTTGTATCACTCCGCTTGCAGTATTCACTTTAATACAATATAATACTAGCTCATTATCATTTAAAGAGACATGCACCGAAATGGTTCGCTGTGACCAGAGCTATTTTTGAAAAGGTAAAAAAGGTGTTGTTTTACATGACCATTGAGGAATTTTGAAAAACCAAAGTATGTTACAGACATTTCATGAAGACCCTAACAAATCATACCAAATTGTGGAAAACGGGTGTCCAATCTCCCCTTTAAAATAAGATAACGTCTATTTGAAAATTTGCTTCAATGTATTTGGAGATGTAAACTCCAGGGCATCAGCGGGTGTTCAGCACTCATGAGACCGCTGAGAGCAGACTCACCTCGGCCAGATCTTCTGGAATTTACCGCTGGTTCTGATGTGTCTACAGTGGTTAAACACGAGATATAATTCATTTTGAGTAAATCTAACAGTATTTGGTCTCATTAATCTATTACTTGTTCAAGAGAACATAGTTTTGGCTGAGGGCAAAATCATATCACGTTATATTTTATGTAACTTTAATGCTGTATATCAGAGCACTGCCGTTGTACTTTTGACAGCTCTGGCATCGGAAATCATCCTAAACAGATGAAAGGATAGCACAACAAAGATATTGTTCCTCAGCAGACATTCAAACTAATGGTTTATTGTGAATATGAGATTGATCTGAAGAATGAATGCTGTATCAGATGCAGGTAATCACACTCGCTCAGTCAATCTCTCTTTCATAATACCGACTCTACATAATACACAGCTTCCAATACAGTAATACAATAAGCTTTCAATGAAGCAACTTAACATTCCTTCTTAGGCTCAGCTGTTACACTGTCAAACTGAGATTTGAATCTTTGGCAAAAGAAACTAGTTGTGCATACAAAATGTTGTTGTTTTTTAGACACTCAGTGGTTGTTTCTTGTTTATTTGCCCTCTTGTACCTGTGTGATATCACTCTATATCTACAGTCTATGTGTGTGTGTGTGTGTGTGTGTGTGTGTGTGTGTGATTGATTTATCTGATTGATATTTTATTGAGCCTTTACAGGAAATTGCATTTTCATGGCAGCTTCAACACACAAAACACAGCACTACACAAAACACAACAAACAAATAATTTCCAACTCTACAATATAAAAGCAAGAGAGAATGTGCAAATAATAATATAAGTACAAAACTAGACTGTATTAGGCATTATTAGGCACGTTGATATTCTGATGATATTTTTTTTCCAAACACGTTTTACCGAATTCAAACCACATCAATCTTAATAACCACTATTAATCTTGTATTTAATCATTTATAAGTTATATATATAATTGTCCATGAAGACTGGAAGTAAAAAACTCCTTATATTCAGGTGTGCATAATTATTAGGCATGTTTTCTTTTACAGATAAAATGAGCCAAAAAATAGGTTTAACTCTTTAAATTCTGGAGAAGAAAAAACACATGTTAACTGCAAAAGAATTAAGAATCAATGCGAAGAATTAGGTGTAAAACCATTATTAACCACTTAGTCTCCAGCGCCACCATTTTTCAGAGCTGCAACCTTCCTGGAGTCTCCAGAATTACACGGTTTCAGGTTCTCAGAGACTTGGGTAAAAAATACCAGCATCACATCCTCTTGTACCACTGTTTGAAAAAATTATCTTCCAGAATCTAGCAGTAAGGAGCTCTAAATAATTAATGCCTAAGAATTATGCTTATGGTGTATATTATGGTCTTTACTATATAGTACCAGTAATTCATGTTATTATCACAACACATTAAACAATCTGATAGCCACTGATAAAAATTACTTTCTGCTGGGCTCAGACCTGCATTTTGGTGCAATCAGTCTGTGACTGAAGGTGCTGTCATTGATCTCCCCCAGAGCATGGAGAGGACATGAGGGATTGCTCATTATCGATCTCAGCTTAGAGAGTATTCTCCGCTCTGCCACCTGCTGGACCTTGTCAAATTCTATACCGACCACAGAGCAAGCTTTCTTGATATGTTTGTTGACTCTGTTTCTATATCTCATGTGGGCACCCTCTCCCCAGCAAACCACAGCAAAAAACAGAGCACTAGCCAGTAGCCACCACTGTCTGATAGATGCTGCACAATAGGGGACGGCTGATGTTAAATGACCTCAGTCTCCTTAAGAAATAAAGTCGGCTTTGACCCTTCCTGACACCATCTCCATATGGCTTTTCCAGTATAGTTTGTTGTCAAGTTGCACACCAAGGTATCTGTGGCTGGAAATCATCTCCACCTTGATGCACCGGATGGTGATCGAAATTGATTGTGTCCTCCTCTTCCTCCTAAAATCTACAATAATCTCCTTGGTTTTTAAGATGTTAAGATGGAGATAGTTGTGGTCAAGCCAGTCCACAAAGTCCTTAATCATTCTCCTGTACTCCTCCTCCTTATCTCCCTTAATTAAGACGACAACTACTGTATCGTCAGAGAATTTCTAGAGGAAATTCTCTGGATAATACTGGAAATTCTCTTTCCAGTATTATACTGGAAATCTGCAGTGTAGATGGTAAACAAAAAAGGGGCCAAAACAGTTCCTTGTGGCACTCCCACAGTTAGAGTATAACTGTGGTCTGCAGGATAGATAGTCCATACAACACTGAACCATTGGTCAATCCACCTGGATTCTCCTCATCTTTTCAGTTGAGGCTGAATTGTATTGAAGGTGCTTGAGAAGTCAAAGAATGTGAACCTCACAGATGCATCAGGAGTGTCCAGAGGTGCATAGGTCCTCTGTAACATGTAAATGAGACCATCATCTACACACCGGTATAAGGCTGATGCGCAAACTGTAAAGGATCCATGTAAATTGACACGCTAGCCTTGATGTAAGAGAGGACCTGTCTCTCAAACATCTCCATAATATGTGAAGTAAGCGCTACAGGTCTTTAATCATTGTGGTCAGGGTGTCTCTTCTTGGGAACAGATAAAAGACAAGATGCTTTCCACAGACCAGACCAGACCTTCTGTAAGTACAGGCTCAGATTAAACAAGTATCTTCCTCATTCCAGCCCAAACCCCCTTCACTCCATCCTGCTACAGCTGTTGTTCTAATTTTTACCTGTATGCTTCTTTCTCCTCAATCTTCAACCCTGTCCCCCTCTCTGAAAGCCTTTTTCCTTCTAATTTAAAAAGCAAACATTTCCCATGGTGATAGATGGTAGAGATGGTTTGAAAGTCTCTCTCCATGCTCTTCACCCCAGCACAAATTCCCCAATGTCTCCTTAGTAATATTTCCTCAGGGATATCGTGTATGATCCCAAATTTTGTGACATGTCTAACAGTTCCTGTCAAGTATCCATGTCAGCAATAAAAACACAATGAAAAAAAAACAAAACTCTAAAAACACTACAAAACACACATACAGCTGCACGCTACAGGCTGCCGCCTCACTGGCGCCGCCAGATAGATGTTCTAAAACATCCTCAACCAGACATATAAGATGTGTGTGTGTGTNGAAAAAAAACAAAACTCTAAAAACACTACAAACACACATACACCTGCACGCTACAGGCTGCTGCCTCACTGGCGCCGCCAGATAGATGTTTTAAAACATCCTCAACCAGACATATAAGATGTGTGTGTGTGTGTGTGTGTAACAAATCTATATAATATATATAATGGCAAATTTTAAAAGGTACTGTACATTACAAGTACATGCTTATGACAAATTTTGCATATGACAATCACACCACCAACCCAATTCAACTATTTCCATCTCTATAATTAGTTGACACTTTATAAACAGTTTGAGGGGAACGTGAGTTGAATCTTGTGCTCCATCCCCTCCATTATCGACAGAAACTCAAACCTGTTCACATCTATCACTTTCATTAACATTACATGACCATGCGAAAGCACTTTTGAAGTATATCTCATGAGACTTTCCTTTCTGAACACTTTGAGAATGTAGTGCTGGTCACTCCACTGACCATCTTTATTACTCATTTGTCCTTTCGCCTCTTTTTCCCCAGAGCTGATTTGACATTAAACAGTGCTTTCTAGTAGTTCGGCCGATGACAGTAACATATTGCACCTTTCTCGGATAATTTTCAAGGCTCATTTCATTTTGTTCCAATTATCGGAAAACACCAGACTTTCGATTTAGGGTTAAAACCCATTAAAAATTACAAAGTTTCGGTTAGAAAAGGTTGGATAGGATGTAGTGCCAAACTCAGAGATTCATCTGGACACACTTTAGATGCTGGATTTGGTTTACATTTCCCAGTCAATCCAATTTCCCCCTTTTTTTTGTTTTTGTTTACCTCTCTAAGCCAATGTGACCAAGTGACCATAATAGAACTGCAGCTTCCCACATGCCAATTTCTTGCTCCACTTGCATACCTGCCAGGAGACCTGTCAGCAAAGCAGTAATTTGTTGCATTTATAAAGTCTAAAGGACTGGACTGCAAAACATGCATACAAAAATAAGTCAAGAGGGAAAGTGAGCTATTGGCTAGCTTTGATAAACTCCTGTGCTGAAACAGTAACACAATATAAAAGTGTTTAAAGTAAGTGTGTACTTTGAATCAGGGTGTATTTTAATCACCTCTGGAAAATAAAATTTTACAAAAATTGCATTCATATCTATTTTGGGTCAATTCAATCCTGTCCCACACCTTTCCCACATTTGCTTTAAACTGAAAAATCTGTAATTGTTCATGTCGCTCCAGATTCCATCCGTGTCACACCATAAATGGATTACTACTGACATTCACTCCCACCTTTCTTACAGTCTGACCTGATTGCACCTGACACCACATGATTCTTAACCTGCTGTTTTTATTACTCAAGCTCTGTAATGCTCTTGGTTGAAATTAGACCATTCCTTGACTTTTGATTGCCCTATATCTCAAGCCTATAATAATGAATCACAATGAACATTTCCTCCGTGCTTAAAATGGTAGAGTTTAAAACATAAAAAATCACTAGCAATTTTAAGTAGTTTGTGATGATACACTGCTGAAAAGAACAAGAGCGTCTAGTAGGTAAATAGGGATATGATGTCAGGGTGATGGATGAAAAAGCTAGATTAGAAATACAGTTGTGTTAAAAGCTCTTGACATATATGGAGCTTCCTGTGTGTTTAAAGCATGCAAAATTACCTGCGATAAACATTGTCAACAGGATGTTATGTCACACTAAAAGGGTTTTGTTTTGTTTAAAGCTCTTAAACTATTACTCACATGGATGGTATTGTACTTACTGTTTTGAGGGAGCACTAGAAAAAACTCAAACAGGAGAGAAATTAGCACAAATTATGCACTGTTTATAAGTAAAAACAGTCCAAACCAGTTCTAAACCAATATTTCTGCGGAGAAGACAACAGGAGATGGAATTGTTTTACTGGAGGAAGCATTATATACGTATGGATTATAATCTGTGCACATGTCTCTCCTGTTTGAGATGACTATTTTGTTGAAGAAAGCAATATTATGCATAGACAATTTTAGCTGTGTAACGAAGGGGACGAATGAAAGCGAGATGAGGCAGATCCACTTGCAAGCTAGGTTTATTAACCAAATAAAGAAACAAACAACACACAAGAAATACGGAGCAGGAAAAAACAAGGAAAACTAGATAAGAGAATCCAAAGACAACCAACAACAACTGACACTGAACAAGGCAAATATATGGGGCATGCACAGCATATACACAGGTATCATGGCTAACAAGGGACACAGAGCTAATAAATTGTTCTTGCCTCTTGACAACTAATAGGGGTAAAGATGGAAACACAAGGTAGGCAAAGGAACAAGGGGGACATAAGTTAAACACACTAAACGCTTCAACATAAAAGTCCTTGAACACAAAACAGAGAAGCACAAGACAGTGATAATAACAAGCTAGATGGAAAAAAATGGGGGGGGGGGAGAACTGATGGAGTTGTGTGGATTATTCACCACAATAAATAAAATGTAAGGTTGTTTATATGGTATGTACTATTGTTTAAACTTGTGCCAGATGAGATGAAGGAGGAGCATTTATATGTGTGTCAGAAGTTTGCCAGAAAATGACTTGCACATATGGAGGCATCTCCTTTGAGATCTGGAATCAGAGACATTTAGAGAATAGATGTGTCCTTCATGATGACAGACAGCCTCACAGGCTGAAGGACGGAGGAGCAGAGAAGTATCAATCCACAGTAAATGAGTGGGAGAAATCATGATGCTCAATATGTGCCGGACCAGCCAGAAATGTATTTATTTATGTACTAATTATTATTTTGCATGATTTGAGCTAAACAAAGAGTTTGAGGTTCCTCTTCATTTAGAGAGGCTGTATTTGCATTTCGTTCCAAAGGAAACTACTGAATAATCCCTACCAATATTTCTTGTGAACTCAGTAAAGTATAAATAAAATTGTTCTAAGTAATATAATATAAAATGTATCATGTATAAGAAATGAATTATGATTATGAAGTGATCCATGACAGTTTCTCAGAAATAAACAAACAAACAAAAAACTTTTTTGTGTATGTTTGTGTGTTCTTCTACAACAAAGGAGGCAAATTAATGTCATAATGAACAATTTCATAAACTATACTCTTTGAAACTACTGACTGAGAAACAATAAATAAATTAAAATGTAAAATATTAATGGTTTACTTACTCTAAAGTTAGAGCACACATAGTTCTCTTTTTGATCTTATGGTTTGAAGTTTCCTGCATATGCACACATACAATATACAGTATCCTATTAATGTAGCATGTATAATAACTAGCCTTTCTGGCAGCATAGCTTTTCCTAAGAGAGGATGAGCTCAAAATGCCTCAGTGCATTTTAGTTGTTTATTTGTATGCATGTTTGAGAGTTTGCAACAAAGTGAATTTCAAATTTCTCATTTTCTTGTGGTTGGGTCGCATTTTATCCAGCAAAACAATCAGTATTCGTTGTCAGTTCATGTAGGTAAATTACAACAACTGCAGGGGGCGTGTAATCATCTCTGATTAGGACATGCTGAAGGAGTGTCAGTCACCCATTTGGACTGAAACGTTCATTAAGAATCCCATTATAGAAGTCATTACAAAATCACAAAGACATTCCCAAAGGATCCATAAGTACAAATGAACTCACAACTTACATCATGGGTCATGGAAGATTCACAAACAGATGTACATAGACATTTTTGCATCAAATTAGAAAAGATCATACGACGGTGCAACAGACATGATAAACCTTTTTTTTCCATCACAGATCTTTTAGACTAATGTCATTTCAGTTAACTGGCAATACACCTAACATTTATTGGTTATGAAAGAGATTGATTAGCTTGATATGCCATTTTGTTTTTGTGGGTACGTATGCTATAATCATTGGAACAGTGTGAACATGTTCATGATTCATGCACGGGAAGGCAATGGAAAATAATGTTCTTTGCATTCACATCATCAGCATGACGTCTACCTTATCATTGGTGTTTTTTAATACCCTGCCTCAAGATGACGATAAAAAAACTGAAGGGGTGTCAGAAAGATTTGTAGATTGGCAATAAGCAATTGTTTCTTGTGTTCGGGAAGCTGACACAATTTTATGAGTCATGGTCATATCTAAATTCAGTCTACTGGAATGTCTCGGAGACAAGAAGGGGAAATGCAACTGTTCGTAATACAGAACATCAATTTCAGCACACATTTGTTTAACATATTCTGCGAGCGCTGATGTCATGACACAAGATTAATGAAGTAATACAGTGCTTTTCCACTGAGTGGGAGTCCTGATGGCCTTCTGAATTATACGCAGGACGCCGTTTGCCACAGGAAATGTGTCCTATGTGGATTTACTCAACTCAAAGTTCAGGAGTCCTCTCACTTCTCACTCTCAGCAGAGCTGTATCACCTGCCTCAGGAGTATTATAAGCACATGAATGTGTAATAGCACCTCATAATGCAACAATAAATGGGACTTGATGTGTAATTCAAGAGATTTAAGATACTTTATCACTCTATAGTGTTGGACAGGAGACAGGGTTGTCACAAGCATAGAGCCAGGCCCAGTGCAAGTTAGGCACTAGTTGGGTGCCCTAAAGCGAAAACATAAAAAATGAGTGACAACGAGGTGAAAAGGTTGAAAAATTATGCTACAAATTGGGTATTTCAAAATCAGAATAAATAGAACATTTCTGATGACTTCAGTAACAGAGAGGGTAGAGTATCGATATTAAAGTGGACAACATCAGTAAGGATTATTGTGTTAATATGTTTGACATTTCTTTATTTTTACTGCTTTCTGGAATTTAATGTCTTCTTTAAAATAGGAAGAACAATTGTAAGTATGAGATGAGATGAGAGCAATTAATAGACATTGATGGTAGACACGTCCCTATTTGATATTCTTGATGCTGCTTGATCTGTTGTACTGTACCACTCAGTATGTTGTAAGGATGAAAAAAAAAATTTTTAAAAGTCCACTTTAGTGGTCTAGTGTGATTCCAGCGTGATACTTCAGTTTTAATGGTAAATGGTAAGTTCAAGTTAAGACATATAGGCTATAGTTAAACATACGACAACTATTTTACAATATACTGTAAATATTAGATGACAAATAGCAATTGAGTGCTGCAAGCTACTTAAATTTTTACATTTACATTTAGCAGACGCTTTTATCCAATGTGATTTACAAATGAGGACATAATATAATAAATAATAAGAAAACAGACAGAATAGAAAAAGAATATATAATAAATAATAAGAAAACAGAATAGAAAAATAATAGATTGACCTAATGTTAGAGGCCTTTTTGTTAATAAACAGAAAACAAAAGCTAGAATACAATAAGAATAGAGAAGCTATTGTTATTTTTTTGTTGTTGTTGTTTTGTTTTTAAGAAAACAAGCAGTTGAATAAAGTGCAAGTCTAAAAGGTGCATATAATTAGAATAGAGAATGCTAGAGTTAGAGGGTAAAATAAAGATGGAAGAGATGTGTTTTAGCCAGTTCTTAAAAACGGCTAAGGACTCATCTGCTCAGATTGAGTTGGGCATGTCATTCCACCAGGAGGGAACATTTAATGTAAAAGTCAGTGAAAGTGATTTTGTGCGTTTTTGGGATGGCACAATAATGCGCCATTTACTTGCAGAATGCATGCTTCTAGAGAGGGCACATAAGTCTGAAGTAATGTATTTAGGTAAAGGGGTGCAGAGCCAACGGTGGTTTTGTAGAAAAACATTAATGCCTTGAATTTTATGCGAGTAGCTTTTGGTAGCCAGTGCAAATTGATAAACATAGGTGTAAAGTGTGTTCTTTTCGGTTAATTAAAAATTAATCTTGTGGCCCTGTTCTGGATTAATTGTAAAGGTTAGATAGAACTGGCTGGAAGAACTGCCAAGAGAGCATTGCAATAGTCCAGCCTGGATAGAACAAGAGCTTGAACAAGGAGTTGTGAAGCATGTCATGAAAGAAAGGGTCTGATCTTCTTGATGTTGAATAAAGCAAATCTGCAGGTCAGCTGATCATCAATCATACAATAACTCCAAGGTTTCTGGCTGTTTTTTAAGTAGTTATGGTTGATGTGCCTAACTGGATGGTGATATTGTGATGAAACAATTGTTTTGAGGGGACCACAAGCAGTTCTGTCTTTGGCAAGGTTGAGTTGAAGGTGATGGTCCTTCATCCAGCAAGAAATGACTGTTAGACAAGCTGAGATGCGAGCAGCTATCGTTGAATCATTAGGATGGAAGGTAGAGTGAGGTAGAGTTGAGTGTCATCAGCATAGCAGTGATATGAAAAGCTATGTTTCTGAACAACAGAACCTATTTATGCCATATAAACAAAGAAGAGAAATGGTCCGAGAACTGAGCTCTGAGGCACCACAGTAGTTAGATGTTGCGTATTGGACATCTCACCTCTCAAAGATATCTTAATGGATCTATCTGAGAGGTAAGACTCAAACCACTGGAGTGAGGTTCCTGAAATGCCCTTTGCCAATAGAGTTGACAGGAGGATCTGGTGGTT
>SCHK01348994.1:0-10050 GCA_004124795.1 Poropuntius huangchuchieni
AACTGCTCTGTGTTGTGATGAGGGCGCGCGCGCTTCCGGGGAGTGACGTCTGTGCGCGCGCTAAAAGCAATGTCTCGCACGAATACGTCACTCACTGTTCAAACGTATTCGCATGAGAGATCGCTTCCGGCGCTTTCCAGCGCATGCGCAAACTACGCCAGCGCGCGCACAGACGTCACGCACCGGAAGCGCACGCTCCCTCATCACAACACAGAGCAGTTGGACAGAGTCAGACCTGGTGGAGTACGAGAGGTAAAAAAAAATATATAAATACTGTTCGTTTTCTCACACAAACCACTCGTTTCGTGTCTTAAGTCAACAATGTGAAGCTACGAAGGGCTACGTTTAATTAGGAATTCTCTGTTTTTTTCCCCTCTCATAGAGCTGGTGACCGATACCTGCCATCCATTTTATGACTGACAGACTATAACGGTTTGACTTAAAAATCTCCAAATTGAATCTGATCAAGAAAAAAAGACATCTGCACCTTATATGTCCTTGGGGTAAACAGAAAAACTTCAAATTTGAGTTTCAAAGTGAACTATCCCTTTAAATAGATAAAACCCAGCATCGCTGTGTCACTTAAAACTAGTATATTTGCTTTTAAGGCTAAAGTCACTTGCAGTCAATTGTTAGCACCTTTCGATACCAGATGACTGTCACACGGCATCTATTTAAAGAGTTTGCTGCATTCAAGGACAAACAAAGGACACACAGAAACACAAACAGCACCGCGTACTCCGAAACCTCAAAAGCCACATGATAAAAACAGGCTGGCGTAAGTGAGTGTGTTTAATGCGTGCTGGGTGCTCATCAGCGGTTTTGCCGAGCATTAATAATTTGTGTGGAGGTAATACTCAAGCTGTTGGAGCTGTAGTTGTGCATTTTTAATGGAAGTTTTACAGAAGTGGCGGCAGGCTTCACATATGCTGCAGACGGCATATGGGAACGAGAGATGATGCAGCACAGTTGGCCAGAACGCTGCTTTCTTAGGCCGCAAACACTTAAACGCTAGCCCGAGAGGAAAGACGCGCTCACGCACATAAACCTACTGCCGTTTTAGCACGTGCCCTAATGAATTCACACACGTTTATGTCCAACGCCATCTTGTTTCCACATATGAGGCGGATGTTGGCCCAATCGGAAACGAAAAAGTTATTGGTGCTGCATTCAAATCTGAGCTATTATCTGCCCCAATTTGTAGTTACTCAGAGAGCGGTAAACATCTGCTTAAGTAATGTTTGCTTTTAAAGCATCTATAACTTTAATAGAAGCATCACGAGAGCGTCATAAAGTTGCCGCAGAATTGCAACTGATTAAACTGCACTCTTTTCTGTTGCATGCTGACAAAGCTTTCTTCAGTGAAACCAAAATCCCCTGTAGTGATGGGTTTGTGCACAGAAATATATTTCGATCTAATCAACTTGGTGGTGCAATACAAATTTGTAAAAGCGTTTTACACCTAAATGAATGATAAGAAGATGACTCCAGTCATACCGGTGTTGTAGAAAAAGCCATTTATTTCAATTCAGCAGCAGATATTTTTGTACAGTAGAGTTTTACGCAGTTCTTCACAGACCGATCAAAAATGAAGCTGATTAAAATGAAGGTGAACAACTGTAGCTGTAGTCAAGGAAATGGATTTTATTGGTTATTCAAAAGATCATTAAAGTTCACAGAAGGAACTTTTATCTCTTATAACTTTTAGCTTGTCATCTAGATGCAAGATGTACAAACAAATGTTAGATATTTTTAAAGTTTCTTAAAGGCCATGATGGAATCTGGGTAAATATTCAAATTTTCAGATAATTTCAGTACAAATATTACATTAACTTAAGTAAAAAAAAGTACAAATTTCCCAAAATAATATAATATATGAGAAAGTAATTTAAACCCCTGCTCATACACTTTTCATATCCCAGTGCCCAACAGCTTGAGATTTTCTGTGCCCCAGTATATATGCATGTGTGCACGTTTCTCTCTGTGTAGCTGTAACTGTAAATTTATAAATCTATATGGATTTTCCTAACATTAAATTAAAGTGTATTTATCTGTTAGAAGTTACATTATATAGATTGAAAATGAGTTAAGGTGGTGTTGTAGGTTTGCAGTGCTGTCTGGGAGCTGGCATGGCTGTCGCCTGTGCCCTGGGGTGGGCGGCACTGATGCTATCAGCGTCTTTCGTGTGTCAGCCTGCCCATCGCCACACCCATCACACACTCCAGATATGGCCTGACACTTTCCTCTGCTGAGCCAGCCACAAACACAACACACAACCCTCTCCTAAAATAATCATAGTCACTCAGTGCTGAAGTACACATGAAATCAAACAATACTTTCTTATTACACATTCTTTTTGTTCGTAATTGGTGCATGTTATTCAAATACTACTACTACTACTAATGTGTTTATAAATTATTACCATAATTTAAATATATAAATAAATGTCACACTTTATTTTAAGGTGTACATGTTACATTGTAATTATATATTTAAGTACTGAGTAATATTAATTAACTAAATGTACTTACTATATGGTTGGGATTAGGATTAGGGTTTGGCTTCGTGGGTTACCTGCATGTAACTATACATTGTTATTATAATAGTAAGTATGTAACGTGTAGCAAGGACACCTTAACCCTTTAACTGATATCTCTACAGTAAGGTTGAGCTTACTTTGATAGAGAATAAATCTATCAAAAGGAAGAGATGAGAGAGCAATCTTTCCACAGCTGTACTGCCCCATCTCTTTGTCTGCTATTGCTATGGGGGTTTGAGTATATCCAGTTTTCAAGTGACAGCAGTTTACAAACTTTAGTCAGTCACACAGAAAGGAGAACGGTGCTGGTCAGTCATTAGATAATAAGGTTAAACAAGCAATCAAGGAAGTAGAGATGAAACCATAATGTTGCTGTGAATACGGTAGGGGGTAAAGAACAGGAATATAGCAACCTATATGTGAAATGCAAAAATGTTTATTTACCATAATTATCCAAAATCATGCATGACCGTACGGTTGATATGTCTGTAAAAAACATGACATTGCCATACGGCTACATATATAGTAGTCCTATTATACAGATGCCTAAATATAAATTTTTTTATCTTTGTGGACTCTGAATGTTATGAAATGTATTCAAGATACTAATAAAGTTAAAGGAATGTTTATTATTGGAAAATAACTCATGAAATAGTTATCTGAATTTAAATCGAGATTTACCATGGAGTGACATCTCAACCGTATGGTAGAGTTTTATATAAAGCATAGATTAAAAAAAAGTGTTTGAGGCTATTTATTAGATGTCTACTGATAAGAATTTTAAGTTAAATAATTTTTTCATTAGCTTTTTTTAGGGGTGAAAGTTAAAGGGTTAAAATAAATTGTTACCATAAATAGATAAAAATTCTTGACTATTTTACAAGAATATGCTATAATCTTCTTAAACCCAAATAAGATGAGATAATAATAGTATTTATTGAAATTTTATACATCATTTTTTTAATCTCATTAAGTATTTTATTAAGTATTCCCTTGTGAAAAAGTACACTTTAAATCTTAAAAAAGTATATTGTTAAGACTGTACTTGCAAATAATATAATATTAATGAAATAAAAGGTACTTAGAGTAAACTTTCATGAAATACACTTTTAAAAACTGAACTTCGTAATAAAAATTACACTTTTAGGTTTTAAATGGACTAAACTTAACATCATCACAAATGTGTAATTACAAATATATTTAAATATATGACATATAAATTACATTAATGTATATTTAGCTTCCCATGAATGCTTTTCCACTTTAGCCATATTTTAAAGATATCAGAAATAATTATGAAATTACATATGAAGACGTATTAAGTCCTATGTGGATCAAAAAAGTCCATATAGCTATAATACATTTTCATTTATATAGCATGTAATAAAGTGTCTGAAAGCATTTCATTCAGCTCACACTGAATATTCTTTTAAAGCATATTATTTCCATAATAAGTACTCTTCTTGAAAGTATGCAAAAGTGTACCTCTTTCACAAGGGTCAAAATAATTTCCCCACAACTTAATTTTGAAAGTGAAACCAAAAAACAGTCCATACTTACATACATAGACATAGGTCTTAATCACAGAACCTTTGCAAAAGTGAAATTTAAAGTACTGGCATATATAGAACCTGCATCTACAGTATATGTATGAGTTTGTGTGATTTACTGCATTTGAATGGCTGGTATACAGACTTTTGTCTTCCAAACATGGACAAAGTTCAGAAATTCTTGACAGCTTCTCAAGTCATTTGTTGTTTAGTATCATCACTGATGTGTTTGTGTTTGTGGCTCTTCAGGGCCGCCCCTCAGACTGATAAATATGCGCCGCATTCTATGGTACACTCATCAGTCACAAAACAACTCAGGACGCCATTAACCGACCGCACTGCCTGCGAGCGAGCCGTCGACGTGCACGCAGCATAAATCTGCTGTTTTTGACATGGAAGTTCTAAAATATTAATTTTGTTAGGATGATCCAGGTTGTTCTCTGGGGGGATGGGAGTTAATTCATGTGCTTGCAGTTGTTACCAAGCAGAATCAGTGGTACATTTAATTAGACAGCAATCTGGACGGCAGTCTGCGCCCTGCTGTTCTTCTGCGTTTAATAACGTGTGAAGCCATGGGCTGAGGTTAGCGAATATATCCCGCTACAGATTCCTAGATTAACCAAAGGAAGAAAGAATTAGCACCTAGTCCAGGTGTGAGGGATACAATTATGAGCGAAATGCACTGACTGCCTGTGGTGAAGGTGACAATAGTCCCTTCTTTACACTCTTTAGCTCTGTTCCACAACCTAGGGAGCAGTTTTAGGCATCATTAGGCATGCTGTTTCACAAGGTAAAAAGCAACATGCTGCCTTTAAAGATCATTTTGGCTAAAACATAAGGCATCATGTATGTATTCTTTACAGGTAAGAAAAAAATCGAAAATTCAAAAAATTCAAAAATTCTTTTTTTCTATATTGTGTTGTTAGCTTAGCAACATGCTAATGACAGGTTCTATTGAATTCAATTGTGAGTGGATTTTTGTGTGAACTTCACCTCATTTTTGTTGTGTGCATATAAAGTATTCTGAGTCTTTTTTTAATTTTTTATTTAGGATTCTGAATATAAGATGCTCACCTCTATAATGGCTCCATCAGGTTGTCTCAGGAAATGTCTGTAATGTTGGCGCAGGCCGCTCAAGTGCAGTGTGTAGATGGATAAATGTGTGCTGGTCTCACATCCAGTATTGGGCATGCCCGAAGGCTGTGCCAATCCTAGCACAGGCTCCTCCTCAGTCCAGATGTAGTCATACACCGCCACCTATTGAGACACATACACCCCCCCCACCCCACATATACACATCTTGTTAGAGATGACTCAAGTATTTAAACAATATTGCAATATTAATAACACAATTTGAGTGACTGTTAATGAAAACGTACACATGAAATCTTGTGCACATGCACGTGCATGTGAGATGTGTATGTGCAGAAAATGCAGAAAACTGTTTTAATTTATTAATTTAAATTAAACTACTTAAAAAATATATTTTTAGACTGCTTTGCAGCCTAATGATATCAAAAATTTTGTTTCATAATTCATGAAATTTCACTGGTACGCAAACGCGAAGAAATCAAGGGACACTATGACCACACACTCATGTAGCTGCATGTGTTTGTGTGTGTTCAGATCAAGGGTGTATCTGAGTGCAACTGCATGCTTGCACGAATGCTTACCCTAACGCAATTACCTGCCCTACCTGCGGCCACAGTTCAGCGCTCACTGAGATGAATGCAAACCCGGATAGTTGACAGTAATGGTCTGTAATTTACAGCTGTGCTTGTGAGGTGATGAGCTTTGGCTGAGAGACGCAGGAATGCAGCGTGTCAGGTTTCTGCATGACTCACGCAGCCTCTGACCCTGACACGACATTAACACACACCAGCCTACAATAACCTGCTTCAGCCTAATCCTTAAACGAGGGAAAGGAAAAACAAAGAAACTAGTGGCCCGTATCACTCAGTAATACTAGTGTTAAGGGCTATGCTTGGAATAGCATGCTATTTGTACTATTTTTGCACAGTATGTAAATTTTCTTTATGCATGGAATACTCAGAAGACCTACTACTTTACTACAGTCTGCTCAACTTGACCTTGCATTTACAGCTGGATGAATGAAACCAGAAATGGTATCAACATCAACATGCATTCTGCTCACTTGTTCCATGCTTCAGGTCTTATTGTGCACAAAAGAAGATGAAACGATCAAAAATGATCAAAACGTGTTCAGACTCTAAAATGACTTTTCTTCGCTATGTGCATAATATTGTTTATCGTTGCATACAACATTCTGTTTCACATACTGTATTGTACTACTAATTGCAGTCAGTGGACAATGTACAGTAAATTACACACTATGCAGGAAACAGTATGCTAGTGTTTCATTCAGAACATAGACAGAGCTTTGAACATCAAAGGCTCATGGGAGATTACAACAGAGACAAATATACAAATGCAAAAAAAAAAAAAAAAAGGAAAGAAAAAAAGAAAAATACAAGATGAAAAAAAATCAGATGTTGTGATTAAATCATATTTTAAGTGTCTCAGCAGGTCTGATGTCATGAGGGATGGCTCTGATCCGAGTATACGGGTCCCTTGTGTGTGTTGTACCTGTAATGCACTGCCCTGCTCTATTAGAGGAACACAGGAGACAAGCAGAGCGTGTAACATGCTATATAGGTCATGGATCTCAGACGCATTGGTGTGTGAAGATCACAGCGCCTCTCACCCAACTGGGCCAGCTTCACACTAGTGTCAGCACTGCTACACACACCCCCTCTGACCTCAAACACACATACGCACATATACATATACTCATCATTTCTCAAACATATGTGTGAATGCGCTGTCACAGCATGTTATGTGCAAAGACTCACCATTCATTTTAGGTCTGAATTTATTACCATGGTGTTGTGGTCATGTACATTGGAGTATCATGAAAATACTTGCGGTACATGAATATAATTTAGAACTACAGTACATAATATATCAGAGAGCCACAATATTACCGTCTTATTCTAACAAAAAAGGAGGCATTACAACATGGTGGAGAGAGTCTTGAATAACCCTGAAATGAATTATTTACATGTAATTTTATATACTGTATATGCACATGTAAGCTGTGACTATAGTATGTGAGGAAAAATAAAGTGATATGGAAAGGATGACATATTTTTGTTGACCATGTCAACCCAGAGACAGATCCCCTCCAAAGACCTCATCACCTAGACGGCCATCGGGGCAAGACCACAGAAACCAGAAGAGTCCTCTGCACAATTTGACTTTGTTGCAACCTAGAATTAAACTGCTGGTTTCGTCTGGCATACTATTTCAACACACTATTTCCCTGTTTAATACTGTAAAGCTGCTTTTGACACAATTTTCATTGTAAAAAAGCGTTATATAAATAATGGTGACTTGACGTATGGGTATTTTGGCATTGCTTTTTGTATTTCTATTTGAATGGGTTTGTGGTTAAATGCCTGAAATAAGGTCTGTGGTTAACACAAGCTCAGGATATTTTCACATATTATTCTACGATATAACATATATCAGTATTACCCCCTTGTGATTTTTTAATAATAAGTGGCTAAATGCGACTATACAGAGGCTGCTGGGGACATTAAACATCACCATGTCTTTTCCCGCACTTATAGCCTCACTGTTTATGATTGCACTTTTGCAAACTATTATAAACTATTTAGCTCTTTCTTCTGGCGATTGAATTTAGGCTTCAAAATTCATGAAAGTTGTTTTCATTTGTGAAGATTATCATGATTAATAAAACGTGTAGGAATCATAAGCTTTTCTTGGCCATGTTGAGCTTATTTTCTCCAATAATCCAAAATGGAAAAATCCTATTGGGTTTTTGTCGAGGAAACCAGGGTGCAGCACTCTATAGTTGTTTTTCTGGCTAATGAAGCACAATGAAAACTCAGTCCAGCAGGTCTGGATGACCAACAAGACAAATGCAGAGAAGAAAACAGGACCTCATCCTCTGAGACTGGAAACACTTTGAGGGGCGTTTGGAAGAAGTCAGCAGGCTCAGACAGGCCTGAATTCAGATTACCACATGACTCACTTTCTCTCAGTTTCCTTTTTCCCTCTTTTTTCGCAGGAAGTTTTTCAGGCCACAGCCGAGTTTATAAACTCAAGGTGACCCCTTAATTGGCTCTGTAATTACGACTCCTCTGGAAAAACATAGGTCTTGTCAGGCAGGGTCAGAGCGAAGGAGAACTTTAATTTCACTGTGTACCCACGTCTTGATTTTCCAACTACTTAAGACTGTTGGCTAAACACAGGTCGTGCTGGTAGGTCGGAAATTGAGAGTCATTACTGCACGTAATTAGACACTTCTTAAATACAGAGTGCCTGGAGAGAAGGTCCGCACTGAGCATTGTCACAGGACACATCAAACGTCATCGAAAAGACATGAGCGAGCAAATTGCAAACACTCAAAGTCTGTTCTCTGAATGATTCATGTGTGGTCTGGACAGATACTGAAGACTGTTGTTAGGCGCTTCGTATGCCGTGACGTTTCAAGTGTCTCCGCGGCTCTTTGTCGCTTTAGCAACATCTCATCTTGGTTGTTCACACTCAGTGTGGTTAATCTGCATGTGTAATTCCACTGTCAGAAATCACAAAGTCTGCATTCTGAGCGTTTCATGCATTGCATCATGGTTATTCCTTTGAACCTTTTCTTATACGCGAGAATACTTGGCGGACGCTTCTCTCCAGCGCCGTCTTCGCGCTGGCGGTAAGTGCTTGACTCAGACTCAATGCCTGGCTGTTCTCAGGGAACCCATCTGTGGGTTAAGCAGATAGCATTCAAGTGAGCTAACCTAATTCTAACCAATCAAGCTTCGATTTATTGTGGACGTCTGTATTCAGAAATCTGATAGAGTCCATATCAGTCTCTTTATTTGAATCTGGAGAGACAGCCATTGCTTCTTTGAGGACTATAAACATCAAACCATGTCTCCCAGCCGCAACATAAATTCAGATTTTGCAGGCGTTACGGCAAACGGACAGACAGGCGGGGGTCCAGGAAGTGAAAATACGGACTGGTGCTCCATTCCACTCCAAATGAGCCTGTGCCTGTGCCCAAGCAAATGAGATTACACATCTCCATATTTGTAAAAATGGATATCCGAAATTTGATAAGTACATTATTTAAGTGCTGGTGCCTCCTTGCGACAACCCTAATGCGCTGGCCAGCATGTACGAAAGCTGCTGTTTAATGGAGTAATAACTACAGCGCCGAGTCAGAGTCAGATGAGAGCAGCTTTTTAAATACTGACATAAAAGGGCCAAATTTATTCAGCGATTTCAAACAGGCCCTAATGTTCTTTTGTAAAACAAAATGCAACTGTTAACTGCTTTAAAAATAAATTATTATTATTATGGTTATATTTTTTTCTGCAGACCTGATGAATACCCAAATTTGCATCAGCACACTCTTGAGCTCTGACTGATTGATGCATTTGATGGATAGATGGATATCTTGAGCATTTATTTATTTAACATGATGGAGCATTTTTCCCCCTTTTACCCACCTTCAGTCAATGAATTTATGTAATTCTTTGACGGTGTTGCATTGCAACATGACTCTGAACAAAAACGTGTTTATTATTATTCATTTAATACCAAATACAATCAATGAGCTACATAGTATTATTTTACTCAAAATGTTCAGTAAAACAGAATATGCCTTAGCTATATGCTAATGTCTAACTTCATCAAGAGTTAGTCAAGTCATGTCACATTTTAAATGCTATTTGTATGGCATGCAAAGTTGTTATGCACCATATTTATTCCTTCCTTCCTTCCTTCCTTCCTTTAAGATGAAGCATTAGACAGTAAGATTTAGTTTTGCTCTTGTACGTTGGTTTGCTTTTTGGACTAATTTGTTTTCAATCTCCAAGAAAACAGCCAGACCCTCTTGCTCGCACAGGGAGCGTGTGT
>SCHK01349018.1:0-19509 GCA_004124795.1 Poropuntius huangchuchieni
AACAACCTTTCCTTACTTCTGCAAAGGAAAACCAGTCTCCTTTTGGCTTATATCAAACTCGTCCAACATCTTCCTTAACAAATCCTCGTTTTGTGCTTCTAACTCGTGAACAGTATTTTGTTTCGTTCTCTCTCTGCACTCGTCAGAAATCACCCAACGCGGACGTATTACGTCATCTGCACTGAAAGCCTCCGGTTTTCACTGTCGGCAGACGGGAGAACAAAGCGTTTATATAGCATATACACTTTTAGATTTTTTTAAAATGACCAATTGTTTCACTAGATAAGGTCCTTATTCGTCGTCTGGTATCGTTTATTGCTCTTTTGAAGCTGCACTGAAAACGTAACCGTCTGGAGTCCACTGACGTCCACTATATGCCGAAATATTTTCATCAAAAACCTACATTTCTTTTCGACTGAAGACAGAAATACATACACATCTTGGATGACATGAGGGTGAGTAAATTATCATGAAATTTTATCTTTGAAAGTGAACTAATCCTTTAATAATTTTAAATAATGCTTGTATTAATAATAATGATCATCATATAAAATTATATTATTTTATTATAATTATATTATATATTTTTCTAAAGATCTAAATATATTTATGTATTTGTTAAACATTGATATATTTATTTGTTGGGTTTTTTCATTCGTTTTTAATTGGTCTTTCAATAGCAACCCACCCTGCTAGGTAAATGCTCAACAAGACCGCATACTCAAGGTATTAATCATACAGCCCACCTGGGTGGTTCTAGAAATTTGATTGTATCAAAAAGCAAAAGTATTTTAACATCTGGTATGTTCCACTCACATTCATATACAGTCTTTTCAAAGCAAAACTGCTGAAGTGATTTATCATGATGATCGCTTCTTGTTAGTCCTTTATTTTTTATGCCAAACAACTGTGGGTGGGTGCTGGTGTGTGTGTGTGTGTGTGTGTGTGTGTGTTTTCAATTAACAAAAAAAAAAAGAAAACATTAAACACAGTATTGCTACTTTGAAGACCCAGAGGTTACAAAGGTGAACTGGAAACCTCCATGGTTAAGTATTATAAAGTGGCCACGACTCCAAACTCTAGATATCAGAGCAAGAGCAGAAAATCCCTGACCACCTCGCTGTGCCTTTGCTCATAAATGAGAGTGAACCATGTAAGAGCTCTGGGATGCAGTCCTTAACAGCATTCAGCATTCCCCTGCTCAAATTGAGCATGGCTGTGCCTCGTACGCTCTCTCTCCCCCTCTCCTCTCCATCCACGCTGAGTGAAGCATGAGCAGGCATCCCGCTGCCCCCCTGCTGTGTACAGAGCACAGGGAGCGGAGTACTCTAAACATCCACAACCCACGTGCTTCAGTCAGGATCCTGCTCAGATTATAAGTCCATAGTCCAAAACCCCTGAAATCCCAGGGGCTAAGTGCACAAAGCTACGTGCAACCAGCAGCAGAATGTGGTCAGAAGCGGGGCTGACAGGTTCGTTAAACACGATTATGTGTGAGGGGGCTCTGACACCTCGGCGTGCTGAAGAGGGGACCCTCTGGATGTATGGGACGGCTGGTGGGTTACAGTACAGTTTGATTTCTGAAAGTGAGGAGGCTTACCCACAGAGAAAGAAATGTTCCGTGCCTGCCAGGCGCAAAAAAGCTGAGGCTTAAAGAGCTACATGGCTTTGAAATATTCGCTTGAAACAAGTCTCAATACTCACACACGCGAAATCCGAGCTCTCCCGACAAAGCTTCTGGATCTGAAGGCAACAGTTGGAAACGGCTACGTTGGCGCCATATGTGGAACTGTGCGCTTTCACATCAAAATCGACAACTTGTGTTTTAGTGACAAGTTCGCAAGCCATCGTCCAAATTCTCCTAAACTCATGTCTATGCTTGACCATGTACATAAACAGCCACGTTTGAGATATGGCTTCATACCAACGGACCACTCTATCATACAGCAAGTGCTTCTCAGAAATCCCTATAGATGCAATAAAAGCTTCACTGTAAAGGGGGTTCATGTCTGATCTGGCTGTATAAATTTATAGTGAACTGATGTTTCAAGAAAGCATGTTAATATGAAACTGTTCTGTGGGAGAGTGAGAGAAAAGGCACTGGAAATGACCTAAAGTACTTTGTGTCCACTGATGATCATGAAAGTTACAACGAAGAAGGAAAAAAAAGGTGATGATCATTTGTGTCCTATCTATGAATTAACAAAAAAATTAAAAATGCAATTCTCACACAAAGTAAGTTAAATATTAAGTATGTTTTTAATTTCTGCCCCTGCAGACCCGTTTCCACAATTAATCTAAAAAATTGATTGTTTGACCTTTTTATGGTTGTAAAATGTAGTGACAAGGATGCAACAATTAAAACTAGACGATAAAAAGTTACAGAAAATTTCTATTTCAAATAATTACTGTTCTTTTGAACATTTGATTCATTACATAATCCTGAAAATATCACAGTTTCCACAAAAATATTAAGCAGCAACGTTGTTTTCAACATTGATAATAATAAGAAATGTTCTTATTATATAAATCATCATTAGAATCATCTCTGAAGCATCACGTGACACTGAAAATGACATCAATAACATCACAACATTTATTGTATTTTCCATCAAATAAATGCAGCTTTGGTGAGCATTTCTTTTGAAAAACATCTTTCAAATATTACCAACCCCAGACTTTTGAATTGTAGTGTATGTTTTCCACTTTTTTTTTTTTTACCTTTACCAACCCCAAATCTGGACTATACACTATACAACATATTTTCTTAATTAATTTCATAAGAAGAATTTTTTTTCTTCATTAAATTGAAACATTTCTTAAAAATGGCGCAACACCATATTAAACCAACATGTGTTTTAACTAGATTTTTAAAAGATTGTCCTTTACTTCCCATTTTGGACACATCATTGACCCAAAAATTAACCCCGTCAGGGCACATATCTGTGAACACTGGCAGAGAAGGCAGAAGGCAGAGCCATCTTCTGAACCAAAATGTGGAAGAAAAAAAAATAAAGATAGCTGCCACTTTAAGCTAGTAAATCTCTGAAAGTCACATTAAGCTACTAAATCTCTTTTGCAAGTGAACTGAAGTCACTCGATTGACCTCATTCAGATGAAATTCTAATTTGTATCTGATTATAACGGGCTGCCCTGAGGGACAGCTCTGTTTTCAGTCCAAAACAGCAGAATCCACAATGACCGCAAAAATCTCATCAGATCATTTCACTCAGAAAGACATGTGGAACTCCTCAGCCATCATCCTCAATCTTATAGACCCCCCAGGTACACTCACACAAAAACACACGCAGATAACACATAGAGCGAGAGCGAGAGAGAGAAACGAGAGGGGAATCCAAACCACATGTCAATTTAGTGCAACTGTGAAGGCTGTGAAAAGATCTATAATTCATGTACGAGTAACACTGTGGAACCACTCAAATACGCAAATCCTGGGAGGAACATTGATTCATATCATATGTCCTTCCAACACTTGACAACACTTTGGGTTCAGTAATAAGAAGTTATCCTGAAAATCTCAAACGCTTTTGTCAGTCACACATATCAAAGGGAGAACTGGCAGCAGTGACTCACTAAACTGTAGCGGCATTTTGGCATCAGAAATGCCACTATAGATGAGAAACCTTTACCTATCAGAGAGAGCAATCGGCCATTGGAAACTACCCTCATATTCAAACAAGTATGGGACCTCAGCAGTCTTTCATCTTTTGGCTCCTGCCCTCCAACACACACATGTACACAAAGTGCCTTCGGTATCAATGAACACTATTAATACTATCATTATTCATTTTTCTACGGTCTGTGAAACTCACCAGACAAAACCTATACTGCAACTAAAATAATTACCACCCAAAGCATGCTCGTGATTCTGGGAGAAAAGGAGACAAATGTTGCGTTAATTTTTATATGAATCAGATAAAATGTTTCAAACTATTAACTGAGCCAGTAAAACACACACACACACACACCAGCAGCACCACAAGAGCTCTAGTGCGTATCTTTCTATCAGGCCAGAACAACAGGGCAGGACTTGAAAGCAGTTCCATACAACCATGGTACATGTCACAGCCAAGAGAATGCGTTTAAGAAGTCGTCCACTGTAAACCACAAGAGATGCTATCAGGCCTGCACACAGTACTTTACCGTGAAAGGAACAAAAAGCATGGTTACAAAACAAAACAGAAATCACTCTGCATTATACTGCACCATTCAGCACTGTCAGACATATGCATATTAACACTGGCAATGCCCAATATGTATCTTTGGCATACACACTGAGATTAATGTAACTAGATTTAATCCACTATCAAACACAGTAGACATATGTCTAGTCTAATTACTGTAGGATGCTGGTAAATACTGATACTGATGTTAAAATTCTGCCAGATATCGACACGCCGATTATTATTTTGATGATATGACAAAATATCAGAAAAAGGGTGGCATTGTACAAATTTGAATGCTGCAAGTGAATTTAGACATCATAAAATCAATTAGGTATTAGGGTAAAGATGCTTTGAAGCAATCTGTCTTGAATTAAGCACTAAATTAAATTAACTTGACAAAATATTACGTTTAACATTGTTATTAAATTATGGGTGTTACTAAAAATTCATAGCATAAGTGACTTCTTTTAAAAAACATTTTTAAAAAATCTTATCAAACCCAAACCTTTGAACAGATGCTTGTGTATATACACAATATTGACTGATAAATGAAAAAAAATAAATAAATTCACTGGCAAATCTGTGCCTTAACTTGAAAATATACTTAACATCAAAGTATTTATACGGATTTTGCCAAAAATCTAAAACACATTTGAAGTTCTTCAAAGGAAACAAAGGTGTTATTTTGTTCTGCTTTTTGATAATCACATCACCAGCATTCAGAGGCCAATCTAATCTGAATCCAGTTCCAAAGATCCCTCCATTTCAGCTGCTGGTGTGGCCAGTAAAGCCAGACTGAGAGAGTTACATATTTATCTGTGAAAATAACACTGTTCTAACAAGTCTGTGTGCTTAGGGGGTGTGTGATGGTCTGACGCAGATGAAACGCCATAAGAATGCTGAAGAGAGGGCAGTGGCTGCCAAAATATAATAGCCCAAGTGCACAGGTGGAAAATAAACAACCTATTTTCATTTTGTGATGTGAGAGAAAGTAAAAGAGAAACAGAGGGAGACTGAAGCAGTGAGACAGGCAAGGACAGAAGTGCTGAGAGAATGAAGTGGTAATAAAGCCTTGATTTAAATAATATACTGCAGTAATGCACTGCAACTGAAATTGTTTAACGCCCTTCTCAAACTCTGGGCTGTCCACCAAATCCAAGCAGCTTATTTTCTACTTTTTTTGTTTTATAATTTGCTCCAACGATTCTCAAAAGAACACTTTAACTGTGATGTAACCATGCAAAACGCAAATATTTCCTTACTTGAAACACAAGCGCACACAAACGCATTTACACATTTGATCATTGTCCTGAAATTAAATAACACACACACACACAGAATGTTTTTCAATACATATATAAACATATAAAAATTATTAAATAAATGTAAAAAGTAAAAAGCGCTGTATAGATATAATTTCTTGGCAAAAATGTACCCTAGGCAACAAAATTTTCCAGTCCCCTTAAGAAAAAAAGAACCAGTTATTATTCTGGTCAATTCAATAATTTGTTTAAATCCAAACCATAATTACATTGATTCTTGGATTCATTCGAGAGCATTTATAGTAGCCTACATACTTTAGGATTTATGCTGACGAAATGTAAAATATTATTCATAAAAACATATAATCTAAAATAAACACTAAACTGAGTTTGCTTTACACTTAAAAGTGTTTTGACAGCAATTTCGGATCATGTGACCTGCTAAGACATTTAAGCAAAAATGGATGTAATGATTGAGTAATGACTAGCAGGATAAAGATAATTATTCATGATGGAGATCTCTACAGTCCCACGAGCCTCCTGGCCCTCTGCATGCCAAATTACCCCTTACAGTAATCTTTCCTTGTCCTTAAACTGCCCGTTTTATTTAGTTATGTCCTGAATTGTGAGCCAAACACTCAATGTGACAAAGCTGTTGTACCCATTGGTGCAGAGCAAATTGTTGTACATACAACCAACCACAAAAGTGAAGCCAAAACCAGTGCACCAGAGATAAGTTTTGGATCAGTTATAATGTGTGGTTCAGTAGAGTAGGGCTGTCATTGTATTTTTAAACTGAATGACATAATATTATATAATATAATAGTTCACACATATGCACCCTTCCCACTAGCAAAGCAGTCTGAGGTCACGCAAACTACTGAAAGTGAGAAAGTGACATAGGTAACAGCCTCAATAAATTGCAGTGAGGTATGGCTTGAAAAGAGTTGGTAGAGCTCCTGAACAGGGCAAGAAAACAAGCCAGGCGTAAATGAGACGTAAAACAAAACAGCAAACGAGAGCTTGCTGAAAAATGTTACTCAATTAACTTAAGAATGCATCGATCCCTGTTTTTCTACAATCAATCTTCATCTTGACAATTCTCGCAGCAAAGAGCAAAAGCATTTATTTACTTCACAGAGAGAAAGACAGAGAGCGGTGGGAGTGGTTAGATCCTGTGTGATTTTTCTCTGCGGTTTAACCTCTTCTTGGTTGTCTTGGCAACTGTCAAGTCCAGGTTCCAGACTTCTAACGACCATCCCTAAGCAAACAAACAGTGATATACGTCCTTCCATTGCACTGGGCTCAGGTTTTTGTGGGGTATATTTATTATTGGGCCCGAAGTGAAATTTCTGGGCCTGCTGGCAGCTGGTGAAAGCACTGGACGGGGAGTTTTAAATCATATTGATACTGAAGGGATTTGTACTATACCAGAAACTCAAACTCAAATGTGAGAAAGTATTACGCATATCTCATTTGAAGGCGAGAATCTGGAGTGTAGAGACGGGGAGACGTTTCTGGCTTCTGAAGTTTCACTCAAAGGTCTGGTTAAACTTTTGTCAGACGACAAACAAGAAAGAGCGCATTATCAAATAACGTGGTTAAACACACAGACTTGCATACTTACACACACATATTCATTTGTATTGGATTTATCATATTGTTTGTTTTCACATACTTCCTCGGCAAATGATAAGATACTGAATAACCATAGTGGTTGGCTGAATACTAAGCTTTTGGCAAATTAGCTCCTATGTTAGCATTTATCCACATGAGAAAACAATGGCAACAGAACGGTTGGACATCAAGTTGGCTCCAGTTAGAGCAACTGTGCTGATTTTTTACAGATTTTACAGGTTTTTATGTGCATGCATTTTCCTTGATTAACAAAACAAAACAAACACACACTTATTCTCACTTGGCTCTTGTCATTTTCATCTTAGACGTTCTCAAGGTCTTTGACCAGAGGTAAAAACAACACACCCCAGCAAAGGAATTTGCAAAAGCGAACATGAAACACAGCTGCACAAAAATACACATTAAGCTCACTTCAAGTCAAGTTTGGAACAGGTTTGGCTTTTCTCAAACATGTCAAATATTGGACAGAGAGAAGACAAAAGTGAATCACTGGAGAATTCTCGCAGCTACAAGAAACAAGATGGCCAAGGAAGCATCCAGGTTTTAGAGTGATGCTTTAATGTATTCCATTCAGGGACGAGAGAGGCATCTACTTGCCCTATGGACCTTATTCCCACACATTCCCTGAACTGCTTCTGTAGCACCATATGTTTTAACTTTTGAATCTAGTAATGAGATATATATATATATATATATATATGGCTTTTGATTTTTACATATAAAATTTAGTGCAAAGGAGGTTCTGCTGCAATAGACCCATTCAAACTAAGGAAGATGAGTATAACGATAACTGTACTGGCATCCACACCATTGGATGATAATGCTCTGTTTATTAGCAGTTATGTAGTCTGCCACTTTAAATGCTTGAGCAGATTCTGACAGGCTCTCAAAGTTTTTAGCATTCATCATCTGGAAAAAAAGTGATTTCAAGTAGGCTATATTGTACCTTGGTGATTACCTTTATAGTTGTCATTACAGTTGATCCATCACTGGAATCATGCAGTGTTAATCAACCTGAAGTGACATATTTTCCTAATTTTTTTTTAATGAAAGTTACATTAGTCTCTCAGCACAATTGCTTAGCAAAATAACCTCATTTCTATCCAAACATTTGATTAAAATTATAACTAAATTGATGTGAGAATAAGCCTTTATAATTTTAAATAATAAAGCATTAGAAATGAACATTAGAAATCTACTATTAACTTGTTGCTCAGATTCCAGCATGGTCGTACTGTTGCCATAAAGTTTGACAAATCTCAGAAATATTAGCACAGCATATCAGAACTTTTCCCATTAATGTTTTATCCAATTCAGAATGAATATTATTAGGCAGATTTAAAGGCTGTTGATTTGTTTTTGGCTACATTTTGGTGTACTGGAAGTGTACAGGAACTTCTCTCTGAATTATGACAGAAGCAGTGTGAGACAAAGCAGATCATTCACAGGTGAAGCTGAACGAGAAAAAGGGTTGGCAGCAAGTATGAGAGACTGAAAGAAGTTGGCCTGACAGCTATGCTCGAACCTGGCTGGGGCAGATTCCTTGTGTGCCATCATTCTATCTGCAACAGAGGTTTGGAAAGGGGGCTGATTTATTGATTCAATCATTCCAGAGCTGATAATGTAAAAACATGTCAATTGACAACAATGGAGTGAAACACGTCTCCACAGGTCAGAGGGACAATCTCTCTCTTTCTTTTTCTCTCTCCCAATCTCCCTGTCCTGAAAAGTGTACTCAGGAGAAATGAAGCTATCAGTAGCACTCCACACTATCTCATTTAAGGATAAATTGATCAATTCAGAGCCGAGGGCAGAGACATTAATCAATGAGAGTGCTACTTACAAGTCCTTATCAGTGACATAGACAAACCCTAATCTTTTACGGACAATGTGTTTAATGTTAACTCTATTGAAAGTGCAACCGCTCACTGTAAATATTTGGCACAGTGAATTAGGGTTGAGTGAATGTTAACTGTGACGCTCGAAGACCCTGGAGCTGTATGGATCCTTCTGGAAACGCCTTCCTGTATTTACGTAATAATGTGGAAGTTATTGTTTAACCTATAAACATATTTCTTTTTACTAGTCTTATTCCAGTTAGTTCTGGTTTCCAGTTTTACTCGTGCTCTTTCAAAGAAAGCGGCTCCACAGATATGTATGTGCATATTGGACTCAAACGACTTTTGAGCGCCACCTGTCGGTGTAGAAATGAATTATACGTGTCAAGTGGGGTTGCTACACAAACAAACTCAAGAAAGAACGGTGAAGAAATTATTCTAGACACGACCGCGACAGAGTGTGAAAAATTAACTGAAAAAATATAAACACATAAAAACTGCTCAAAATGAGAAGGCAACGCACAAGACATAAGTAAGACAATGTTTTAATTCATAATTTTTGGCATATATATATTTATATTTATATATATAATGTTCATTTTAAAACTGAAACATATTAAACATTCGAATAACATCTGCAATATGCCGTTTGTAAAAAAAAGTGCTTCCATTTCCTTGCTGTAGCCTATATTTCTGTCCAAAGGTTCAGTCAGTGATGACGATGAAGACAGGGAAAACTCAAAAGGCACTGAAAGCGGTCTCTGCTCGAGTGTTGTTGTACAAAAAAAAACAGTTCACATGAAATGCACACGCTTACAGGGCAAGACAGGACTTCACTGCAAAACCAGTGAGAAAGCACACGGTGATCGTCCACCGGAATTGTTCTCATGACAGCAACAGACATTGCATAGAGATATGCACCCTTTCACATTTTTATCAATCATATTGCATAAATACAAAGCGTTTACTCTAAAAGCGTATACTGACAGGCGTTTTACAGATCAGTACCCAAATCATGGCAAAATGTTCACAATGCAATGCGCTTCATCAGGTCGAGTTTGGACGACATAGTGCATACAGTCTGCGTTATGAACGACAAATAGCCTACCACAGTAAAAACCAATTCCAGTCCTATGCTTTGGCATTTGTCTGTTGTCGTCCATGAAACAACTCCACCCCACCCCCTGCAAAAAGTTTAAATCAACAATATCATACAGTGAATGTTATGCAGCAACAGGTGTGGTGGGTATACAGCCTGCCATGGCAGGAAAGTTTTGTTTTTTGTTTTTTTGTTGCTGCAAAGTGTAGTTCAGGGTCGCATGTAACCCAAGGGGGGCAGGGGGGTACGAAACTTGGTAACTTAACATGAAAAGTAGATTGACAGGATGAAATCATGCCCATTAGCTGCACTGATATGTTTCGCGTAGCTAAAACACACATTCTTAACAGGACTACACCTACAGCAAGCCAAGTCCAAATGTGTGAAGAGATGAGCTTATCGTTTGTTTTTGTACAAAAGGCACATGTATGTATACCGCAGCTGCCTGGCTCCTATAGAAACACTTTGAGAATGTGTCAGCGTTTATCCAGCAGACGTAAAAATCACGCAAAAGTTACTTCAAAAGTCCAGCTCGCTTCGTTAGGCGCAGCTGCCCATGGCTTTGACAAACGAGCCGTCGGGAAGCTGCCTGAAGATGCCCCGTAACGTCTCCAGTTCTCGCGTGAGGTGCTCTACCCTCTTGCGCAGTCTTTCGTTATCCGCCGACAACTCGATCACTTTTTGTTGCGTCTCCACATTGCGCATTTTCGCCTTGTCCCGGCTCTTGCGCACGGCTATGTTGTTGCGCTCCCTCCTCAGCCGATACTCGCTGCTGCTCTTGTCGACATGTTTCTTGGACTTCCCTCGATCGCCCATCTTCATGGAGCCCCCAGGCAGGTGGCTGTGTTGGTGATGAGGACTGGGTACGGGCGTCGGGGGAGGTGTGGGATGACCCGGCTGGAGGTGCATGGTGGTTTGCGCGCAGTGCGCGATCTGGTGCTGCAGGTACGACAGATGCGGCGCGTGGTGTTGAGAGTGGTGGTATGTGGGGGGCATCGAGTGGCCGAGCTCATCTTCCTCCCGGGGCTCTTGTTTGATGGCCACGGGTCTCATTCGCGCCTGGCTGTCGTAAATGGGCTCTAGTTTGGAGGAGTCCATGTAGCCGTTCAGGCAGCCGTACATCTGCGGGGGCCCCGGTGTTCCATTGGCGCCGTGGGGGTACTCGTAGTCTCCGCTCGCCAGCTTGAGCTTTTCTTGCTTGGAACTGTTGTGGAATAAGTCAGCCAGGAACTCGTCGTTGAAGGCAGAAGGGTCGATGTAGGCGCTGATGTCGATGGAGTTTTCGTTCTCGCAGATCTCGCTCAGGTCTCCAGCGTTGTCTTTGTAGGCATAGGCGTTTTGCTGACTCTGTACAAGGCTGGTCATCAGTGGCCGTGGGGCGACCTCGTAGAGGTTTGCTTGCTCCATGGAGTATCTAAAACCCGCCAGACATGGTGAAGAGCTCCGGGAATCCAGCTTGTTCGCAGTACCGGAGAAAGCCGCGCTGGCTCCAAGTTCTCGGGACAGGCGAGCGCGCAGCCTGTCGTGGCTGTGTACTCGGCCGTAAAATGGATTTGAGTGTAAAGGTTGAAACACCACACGAGATCTCCTTTAAAATGACACTTACACCCTCAGCGTGTGTGCTTCACATCTGTCAAGAACTTTTCTGAGTGCACTTATATATGCTTTGGAGTTTGGAGGGCGGGTGTGCTCTGGGTCCTAATGCTTCTCTGCGTGATCTTTGCGCGAGGGCTCAGCGCACGCACTGATATCGACCTGGTCTTTGCAAATGTCATTATTATTGAATCATAGGTGAAATATTACGCGATCGTTTCATATAATCAATAAAAACATATCATAAAATAATGTTTTTACATAAAATAATAACAATAATGTTCTTAGAATTTTTTTAATGTTTTTAACACTGCATTTGAATTGTTCGTTATATTTTGAGATTTAAAAGGTCCAGTATTGTAGCAGCCTTTGGACGTGGGAACTGTAATGCATGTTTTAAATTCTCAGTGCATGAGGGAAAAATTGAGCGCAGACTAAACTTGCAAAAGACCAATTACAATGTCAAAACGGGTACGGACATTATATAACGGATATTATATGAATGAAATATAAATGCTAAACTAGAAAAATCTTTATTTAAAAAACTTTGTGGCATAAACGACAGAAAGAACGAAAGACTGGGAAAAAAAATAAAACATTGCAATTGCCTTAAGATTCAGTCGCCTGCATTAAACAGCGCCATGGAGCTTATAATGTGCCATATGGAATTGTTTCGATAAATTAATAAGTTAAGCCAGTTAAGTTTGGCTCTACATTAAATCTCACAAAAAAGAAAGAAAACACCTGCCACAAATGTGTGTTTTTTGTTGAACTAATGAATATTTTTATCTTTGTATATTTTAGTTGGTGTGTTTGTGTTTTTATTTTCCTCATGATCGCTGCTGTATAATTGTACCAAATGATACCATCCATTATTTTCTAAGCGCTTGGAAGAGTCTTTGCGCACAATAATGAATACGACCGCTGTGCCAAAACAAACAGTGCAGCACAGGTCTCACCTAGTGCAAGAGAAGCTGGAGAGCACACAGCAATCTTGAGAATTGAATGCGCTGTAGTTGGAGAGCGCGTATCGGCGCTAATCAGTGCGTGCGCAGTCTGGGAGCTCCCTCTATTGTCACAGCGAGAGCCTGGCACGTACCACAACTGAAAGAATGAGACGAGAGGCCACAAGACATGTAGCCAGCAACAGATAATCTATACATTGCGTTTTTGTTTTGTTTTGTTTTTTTTCTACCCTATTTTACCATATCAAAATGAGAAATGACCATATGGAACTATGTAGTAGCCTAACACCTTATGTTACATGTTATGTCTTTCATATCAAAATAAATTAATCCTCTCATAAGGTCCAAATGTCCAGTCATTTCTAAATAATACGACATTACAGATTAGGAGGTGAAAAAGAACCAAAGGATTCTGGAGGGCAGGATAATTTAGGGTAATTTGTGACTTTAAGTAACATGAGACAACAAACTCCTTTGTGCTCATTGGTGCTCTATTATAAGCAAGTCGTTAACATAACCACATTTTATTTGGCTTGATATGTTTCATTTGTTGGTGGTAGGCTGTCAACCACAATACAGAAGTCTAAAATGCTAGAATTGTCTCAGACTAGATGTCCTATGGCTAAAAGTGCAAACAGAGTATTAACAATATTAGTGAATAGTTTATTTAGCTCTCGCTTCTGTGAATCTAATTTACTGTTTGCATTTTTGTAACCACATGTAACATCTCCATAACATAAAATGTCAGGTATTTATAACAATAATAGGTAATAATAACAATTATAAGTACAGAGGTAGAATACAAAAAACAATTAGGGTTAATCCAAAGCAAACTATGTGAGCATAAGAACCACTCTATAAAAGAGTCTTACATGCAATATAATTATTAATTTCTTAAAGAGTTTAAAATCTTTCTTTAAAAATAAAAAGGAAGGAGTTGTCTTTAAAAATGTACATTTATGAATGTAAAAATTGTCGAGAAATGGGCCTAGCAACAAATTAATATACATTTAACGTGAGATGGGTCTATTCAAAGAGTAACCAAAAAGGGTTATATATAAGTTAGAATATAGATATTTAACCAAATTAGAAAAGTCAACCCTAAAATGTGAGGTATAATGTTACCTTGTTTAGTATTCTTGACTGATCTCATGTTTTATTGCATGCAACGCCCCTAACCGACAAATACTGCCTGATTGGTTTAGTGACATGCCAATCAAACAGTGCATTTCGTCATCTCACCTAACCCTCCGATCTGATTGGTTGCAAGAGCAGATTTCCCTACATGGTCACAAGATTTCGCAATACTCCCAAGCGCCGCTTTACCAAACAATAACACCTCAACCTGTGCTTATTTTTCCGTGAACAAAGAGGACATTATTCTTTATTAACTCAAGTGGATAACGTATAAGCCTCGGGCGTCTTCAAGGTAAGTGGTCTGGGAATGTTGTAAGATAGATATACAGACTGTCGAATTGGTTTTTATCAATTAAACGATGGCTCGCTAACTGAGAGGATCCGTGCCGCTCACTCGATTGCAAAATCCCTTCAACTCCCGGATCTGAGGCCAGCGAGAGCTTCATGACCCACGATTAAACATGACCGCGATCGACTGTGGCGCATTATCCTTGATTCGCGTAACTTTTATGTAGAAAGCAGCATGTATGCGCTCTCGTTTCATTGTTAGACGCCTGACGTCATGGTTAGGAATGTGGCAGCTAAGTTAATTAGCCAACCTGCTAACCTGCTGTAGACTGGCCACTGGCTACAGACTCGCGTACACCTAAAGAAACACTTCTGTCAACATTGGGAGCGTTTTTACATGGTTACGCGATAGATTACAATACTGATTTACCGGATCTGCTGCCATTTTGAATGTAGGCGCACTGTTGTAAGTAAGTCAGCGGTATTCCCCTTCATTCCCACAGTTCCGTGTATGATGTAACCAGCCAGATATGATACAAAACAACACACAAAAGACTGCCCGGCTTTACAATTAAATCACTAATAAACTTTAAACGGCTTTACAGTGGCTTCACTATTCTGTGGTTTGTTTAAAATGTTAACTTTAGCTCGGCATAGTTCTGCATGACTACGGAGTTTCCCTTCTCTCGTGTATAAAGGAGCGGGTGGGAGCGCGAGCGATGATGCAACCGCGGGCAACACTTGAGCTCGCGCTCATAGGAGAGAGAAAATTTGCCACATATGCACATTGACATGGCAGCACGGTCGGATTACAACAACATAACGCTAACGGATGAGCACAAGCGGTTGACCCGACTTTTAGGTGTTGCAGCATTTTGCTGAAATAATGCGTTTCTGCGCGGTGCATCTGCTCAGGTGGGAATTGTGTGGCATCAAATTATGCAAAGTGTGATGGAGTACGATGCTGATGTGTGCAGAGTACTTTGTCTAACTTCTTTCTCTCCATCCTGTCTGGTTTTTAGGCACACGGCTGCATTTTGGGGCATTCTGCTTCTCACAATACCAGCTAACATTAACTCCAGCTCTGAGAAGTCCGACAACGCAGGTCGGAGTGGGAGAGAGAAATCCAGTGGAAGTGGATCCAAATGAGCAAGCAGTTGCAACAGAAGATATCAAGCACAGATCAGAACGGTGTTAGTGTTATACAGAATCAGCCACATAATAGTGCACTGAACCCGGCAGGAGCTGCAGGACTACAGCAGGTACACACATCAACAACCTAACCTACTTAACCGTGCATTTCTGACTATTAATATTCATGACTCTGTAAAAGCATTGCATTATCATTTTGCAGTGCTTAAACCATGGTATGTATTCGAAAAGTGCATTCAATCATCCAGTTTCTCACAATCTTGAGGAATAAGATTGGTAGAAGTTTTGCAACCTAATTGTCAAAACTGCAAATTAGTTGTGTAGTAGGTATGTGGTTGCTTGTGTTTACTATGCATGACATTATTTTAATGCTGACAGGTTCCTCAATTAGTCCCAGTGAGTCCCGGAGGTGGGGGTAAGGCCACGCCACCCAGCAAGATGAAGAAGTCCGGTATGGATAAAAACAGCGATGAGTACCGCCAACGGAGAGAACGCAACAACCTGGCCGTAAAGAAGAGCCGCATGCGCAGCAAGCAGAAGGCACAGGACACCCAACAACGTGTCAATGAGCTGAAGGAGGAGAATGAGAGACTGGAGGCCAAAATCAAATTGCTTAGCAAAGAACTGAGTGTGCTCAAAGACCTGTTTCTAGAGCATGCTCACAACCTCGCAGACAACGTGCAGCCCCCTGCTTCTGGTGGAGGCCCCGGAGACCTCTGCAACAACAATAACAACAACAATAACAGCGGCAGTAACGGCAGCCAGTGAGGGCCTGATATTGGTTTGCAGTGTGCTCTGCTGTGGGCTGTGTGGAGGCTCTCTAGGCAAATCATTTTACTTAATCGTATTATGCTTTTCCCCCTCCCGTTCCTGGAATGTGTACTGTCCGCAGTGTTGCACTTGTACCTTCAGTTTGTAAACTCATATTTGGTTTCCTTTTCCACTCGTATTATATCTGATGCAGAATGTTATGATCGCCATAGCAACCGCAGAAAATTCAACCCACGCTCTGATAGGAGAGAACTTTAATATCTGCCTTCCATTTGTAAAGCAGCATGTTTCAGTGTCTTGAAACTTTGCAGTGTCTTGGAGGACTGTGAAAGCTCCTCAATAAACAATTCTGAAATCTGGCCAAAGCAGGTCACGAAGATTTAACATTAAATATAATAATAGTAAACGTGTTCCATCACTCCACTCTAACGTCTAAAGAAAGGATTCAGAAATTCAACTAATAGACAGTACCATAATCGGTTAAAATTATTCATTATCAGTTGGAATTAAGTAAGGAAGGATCTTCAACTGCAAAGAGTACCTATTTTGTATTCTTGCTTTTTTGCTTGTCAGCTTGGGTTGATTCAAACTCTTATTTGTTGACCATGTCTTATTATAGCAAATACACTGTTGTATCTATGGTAACAGACCAGAGACAGACTAAACGTATTGCATCAGACTCCAGACAGCGTCTGCATTACCAGTAGTCCTTAAATCCCTACAGTTAAGCCTTCAATTTTGACAAGGGTGGAGAAGAACAGATAGAGTAGAAAATTAGCTCTAGTGTATATGTTAGGGTGTTGGTAGGTAAATTAACACAAATTATTTCATAACAGTAACTCTTCTGTCTTTGTAAATACTGTTGAGATAAGATTGAGAATGACTGGTGCTGAACATTGAAAGTCATCGATCACCTGACGTGCCCTAAAGTTATTAAATTATGTAAATTATGAGTTATATTGAAAAATTCCTTATCTGAAGAAGATCTTTATCTGACTATGTTCAATTTTGGCCATTTTGTTTCCCTGACCAGTCTCAGAGCAGCATGTGTGAATTTACATCTGCATCAGCAGGTGTTGCTAAAAGTTATTGGAACAGCCACATGACCTTTGCCCTCATTGAGTCTCGTAGAGCTATGTGTTCTTGGAGTCGCTGTAGATAGACTTTTGTACCTCAGGCTATATGTCATAGCCTCACCAGACAGCCTTTAAGATCTATATTCCTGTTTAGGAGGAAATTAAAAAGGGGAGGATAAGAAAAGACAAGGCAATCTTATAAGATGTCTGAAGCATCTTTAATTCTACTGTATATTTTCATTTTCTATATTTGAAGTTTTAAACATTTAAAATAAGCATGAAAGGCAATGCATGATTAGCACTATTTAAACAACTAATTAAAGGTTATGCTCTATAGAGGAATAGCGAATCGGCGACTGCATACTTTTTGTATTGTTGTATCAGGCTGGGCTAAAATAAAGCTATTGTGTAAAAGTTCTTAAAAATGAGACTAAAGTCAATATTTCATGAATATTTGATTGGCATATTTTGCTTAAGTATGAGGGTTGCTGGGCAACTTGCTTTTTTACATAAATGTATACTGGGTTTTTGTGCATTGTAAATTAAAATTGAATACAAAAAACATTCCTTGTGTTTGTACTAACTGTGAAGAGGGGCACAAAACCTAGACATTCATTTACCAAGTCAGCTGAGGTGCCTGCAAAAAATCATGCTGCAGTAAGTAAAACTATGCATAAATCTAGGTGAGGCCAACACCTCTCTAAACTTAAACTCAAGTAACATTTTAGAACTGCCACTATTAGATTAGGCAAAAATCACATTCTGTCTGAAGTCCTCATCACAAATAAACAATTTTACCACCATGAATACAGAATTACAAAACCTCTGCATTTAAAATGAAAGCTACTTTTTATATCCCATGCCACAACAACTGAGCAAAACCAGTCCAAAAAACTGAAATTCACAAACTCTTGAATTAATTCTTAACTTAATCCAAGATACACTGTCAGAAAAAATGCCCCAGTGACAAGCTGTTGTACCCCTTAAGGTACAATTTTAGAACTTTTTTTTTTTTCTGACAGTGTACTATGGTTATGAAACTGATGCCAATACCACTGATGTAGGACGTTCTGTTTTACTATACTACTGCATGCTGGGGTGATAAACCTATTACGCAATGTTGCATAGTCAATTCAGTCAAGCACACGTAGTAAACTACTATTTAAAGGAAGAGCTGAACTGGATCAGAGTTGTCTCAAGCCAAGATTGTTTCCCAATGGCTTCTAAGAAGCAAATGACTGGGATCTGCTTAAGCTTACCATGCTTTTAAAGAGACTGCTTCTAAATATCTGAGAAAAACCACTGCCATTAAAGCCACAGTTGACTCAAATGAAAATTCATCATTTACTCACGTTCATGTTGTTTCAAACTTGAGTGTATGACTTTCTTCAGAAGAACACAAAATATGGGACCAAACTACATTGGAACCCATTGACTTTCATAGTGTAGAACAAAAAACACAGATATCTCTCTTTGTGTTCCACAAGAGGAAAAATGTATACAGGTTCGGAATAACATGGGTAAGTAAATTATGAAATAATTTACAAGAATTTACCTTTAAGCAATCTTTTTTTAATGCAGGGGGAAGGGAGAACAGAACCTCATTCATTCCTCATTCATAACTATACTGATAAAAAGAGAAAAGAAAATGGTGAATGCAAAAAGATTAAATATGACTGAAGAATGATGGGTAAGATGTTCTGACTGGCAGAGAGAGGGTGTGTCAATCTGTTCTTGGACTCTGGACTGTTGTATGTGTGCATATGTGAGTATGTACCCTGTTCAGTGAGATAAGATGTATGACGTGTATTGGAACACAGACACAGTTTCCCAGTAGAGAGGAAGGACGTAGAACACCAAGTACTAGCTCACACCTCTGTATGTTCTCCTTCCTTTTTTAATTTTTCTATGAACTTTTTTATTTTTGACATATCCTCTCTCTTTCTAGAGTATATTTCTCTTCTGTCTACATGAGATGATAGGCATTGTACAAGTTATCTTCACAGCCCTTTCAGTACCTCCAGCGGAAGTATATTTTCCATTGCACTGCATTTCTAGACCTTAAAGCTCTCCGTAAAGACAACATTTTACTCTAAGGCCAGTGCAATAAAGTGGCTTTCAAGATGCTGATGCATTTGGTGACCCGATTTAAGCGGACAAGGCCGTAGACACTATGTCACTCCAGCTGGCAAATGGCTAGAGACGAGATAATAAAACGCTGATTCAAAAGTGAGGTACATTTACATTGCTGAGGTTACTGTAATAACCTGCCACGGCCCATTCACTCTGTAGTTAATCTATAACCGACTGACATCAGCATCATCCGACAACCAGCAAGGCATCAAGGTAGAAAGTGAGTAGGCTATATTAATAGTTGAACTGACTCCAGTTTGGATATGCTGATAAGGTGGAGAGTCAAGCAGACAAGCTCTCAGGGGCCCTACACAACCTCAAGGCCAAAGAACATACAGGTGCAGGTCAAAAAATTAGAATATCGTGAAAA
>SCHK01349025.1:564-14404 GCA_004124795.1 Poropuntius huangchuchieni
ATATCTTTCTGAAAATGAACGGATTTGGAACAACATGAGGGTCAGTCATTCATTTTGGATGAACTATCTATTTGAATAATGACAATTTATTAAATTAATTATAATTTAATAAATGTACCGGTAAATACATTTCTGTGTTATTTTTTTGTGATCTAGCAATATCTGGGAAAATTGTTTTAAATTAAATTATTTTCAGTCTGTTCAGACACTTCATAGCGGCTATATCTGCTACGAACAAGCACAATTTTTCTCCAGGAAATGTAAAAATCATTGCAACTCTATTTGGTGCCACTATTGTCATTTGGTGCGGCAATTACACACTTCACTTTAAATTACTAATTTTTTTTTAAATACATGACATCATGAAAACTCATTTGAGCTGACAGCACTTAACACAACCTCTTCTGTTAAATACAAACTAAATGACCCAGCTTGTTCTGTCTGCGTAACAGCGCAGCAATGTCAGGCTCTTTATCCATTATTTATTGACATGAGACATTATGGTACACCATCCCAGACAAAGCACTCCACGTGGATATATCTGACGCATGAAGTGTCAAAGAGTGACATGCCAGCTATGACAGTTATGGTTAGGTAGCACATCATGGACACCATCAACTACCACACACACACACACACACACACACACACTTCAAACCATGTACATCTTTCATATTTTATGTTCACATTTATCCTTCAGGCATAGAGATAGTGGGTGAAAGAGCCCCACCAGCACTTCTTTTCCTTCTTCCAGCTCTGACGCCCACCGTCAAGTCACCCCCTACTAAAACTTCTCTCATGCCAACCCACACGTGCCAATCACAGCTTGTTACCAACCTGTTCTTAGACTTCTAGACAGACATTGACGGTAGGTTGTTAGCAAGAATAGGTTGTTTATCTCTCTCTCTCTCTTTCTTTCTGTGTCAGGATCATAATGGAGGAAGAAACCCTGCTGCGAGAGAGACTGCAGGCTATAACAGTGAGTATCAGGCTGGATTTGTATTCTTTTTGGTTTTGTGTAATAGGGAATTGAGGTTTTATATTGGCAAGTGAAATGTTATCACTGCATATATGTAGTTATTTGGCTTTGTTGTCAAGTTGATACTCACAAAACCTGTCTGAAACATGTACAGTATATATCACGAGAATTTTGCATTGTTATGTCTGGTAACCTTGATAAGGTGAGAGTTTTTATTGTGTTATTTAACTAAAATCAGGAAAAAGTAACTTTCTTAACAGTGTAGTCTTAACACTTCTCACACACAATAATTATGAACCACTCAACCATTACTGGCCATGCAACAAATCTGAGAGATTAATCTATGTTTATCTGCTTAAAAGTTTGTTGGTTTCTGTCAGTATATGAACTATAATATGGTCCATGTGTTATTTCTGTCCACACTCAGCCTTTGAGCTGTTCATTTTATACATGAAGTCATGGTTTATTAGAGAGTTAAAAATAATGCTGCAAAGCCTCCTTCTCAAAAAAGACTATATTAATTCTCTCTAGCATGCATGCTTGTGTTAATAGCAAGACATTAAACGCCACTTATAGAAAAATAAACAACAAAACAATACGGGGGTCAAGGTGAAATGAAAAAAGTTTAGGATCTTTTTTACTTTACATAATATCTGATATGATCTCTGATTTCTCAACAGAACAAAAGAAGAATTCGAGAGGAGATAGAAAAGAAACGAAGAAACACTGAAGAAGAGAAATTGAAGCTACAGTATCTAAAGGTATGTTAATAACAATTATAATACTTATATAATGTTTAATTATATATATATATATATATATATATATATACACACACAATAATTATATATATATAATATATATAATAATTTTAGATTAAATATTATATATTTTTATTTTAATAATTTATTATAACAGTATGATCTTATTAAAAATAAATTACAAATATATTATTTATAAATAATTTAATATAAAATATAAAATGTATATTAGTCTTAATATAATAGCATACATAATATAACACTGCAATATATATAAATGATATATTATATAAAAATATAATTAAAACATTACATAAAATAAATGCATTCATATATTCTCTCTATAATTTTATAGATGGAATATATGAATATGTACATGGAATTTGTATTTATATCATTTATATAATATCATTATAATATTACTTAATATAAGCGACAAATATATTATTTATAAATATGCATATATACATTTTATATGTACATATGCACACGTACATGTTTAAAGAGATATAAAAATATTATATATATATATATAATATTATCACAATAATATTATTACAATATATTCAGTTAAGTAATAATAATGTTATTATTAATAGAATAATAAAAATTAATAGATTAATAGATTAATGGTTGAATGCATGTTTGAAAATACTATAATATCTAATATATTTCCAACATATTACATTTAATAAATACCTAACATTTAATATGATCATTAAATTATTGCAGCAGAATGTGTTTGCGTTTTGTGATTTTATTAGGTAATGTGTAAAGGTGTAATTTAATATTAACTTTCAACACTGTAATGTAAATAAATAAACTGTCTGACACAAGATGCTATGGCCTTCTTTGAACAAACAGAAAAAAACTCTACGGGAACAATGGCTGATGGACGGATTGAGCACCCTGAGCGAAGAGGAGCAGGAATCTGCAAAGGCCCAGGCTAAAAATATCGAGCAGCAGACTAAACTCCTTCAGAGCAATATCGACAGGTACTCTCACATCTCCACAAATGCAGAACAACAAAAACTTTATCACTAATGGCGTGCAGGGTTCACAGCTTCCTCTTGTTTGCGTCGAGAAGCAATTGGATTATTCTTGTTTAACCACTGTGATGGGCTTCCAGTGTTAGCCAAGGGTTAGACAGACAGACCTCACTCACAGTATTACATAAACTGTCTACTTACGCAATCCGCCTTGGCAGTGAGAGCCTGTTGACTTACGACAAGCTTTGTCTGAAAAAAAAACAACCATTACGCAGGGGGTCATACCTGAAGCAGGAAGGATGACTAACACAACAAAGGACAAAATAATCGAGGAAAAAATCTTTTTCAGCTAGAACCACTCTCTTTTAATGAGAGTTCTCATAAACTGCCATACAGACACACTCCCTGGCTGATTTCTCCCTGTGGAGCTTTATTTAGATGGAAAGGAAGTTTGCTTTCCAGCAGTTGTTAAGATCGATTTGAAGGCCTTAAAGGACTCAAATCTCCAAAGAGCTTTCTCTTGACAAATAGACTCCCCAATATGATGGCTGCAGTTTAAATCAGATGGATTAAGAGCGAAAAAGCTATCTGATGAGAATCCACACAATCACAGGACTGAGGAGGCTTGTCATCTCCTGTAAGTTATCTTGACGTATAGGTTCATGGCCCCAAACAAAACATAAATGAGGGTAATCATTCTGAAAATCTGAAACTAAAACTCAATTTTCAGTATCATCAGCTCTCTGCACATGCCATAAAAAATGTCAAAGATTGAACAATACCGAACAATTACACAAGGAGGTGCCATTAGAGTGACTTTCACGAAAGCAGTCTACTTTTTACACATTACAACTGTTGACTTTTTTGCCAAAATTTGGATTTTTTAACATTTTTTATTATGGCATACAATCAATCAGTCAATAAATACCTGTATTATAATTTGGTAGAGTACTAAATTAGACTACATAAATGGATACTAATCAAAAATAAGACCTGTGCTCGTACATCTGTTTGAATCTTTATTATATTTTTATAAGTTGTTTAGTTTAGCTTATTATTTTATGTTTTAGGGAGAAAAAAGCCTATTTAGGGACTGGAGATGTAAATTAGGTGCCATTTATATGTTATAATCTTACAAAAAATCAAGTTTTTGTATACAAACAAATAATAAATGAAATAATAATAATAAATTGTTTGCACAAAATCAAATTAAAGGCACAGTTCACCCAAAAAATTAAATTGTGTCATCATTTATTCACCTGTTCACCTCTAAACCTTTGTAAAACACAGAAGAAAATACTTTAAACATGTCTCAGTATTAATTTTTTTCCATACAATAAAAATCAGTGAGGTCCAGTGTTGTTTTCTTCCCCTTTTACTTTCATTGTATGGACAAAAACATTTGTGTTCTGCAGAGTAAATAAAGTCAAGCTGAGTTAATCAAGACAGAATTTTCATTTTTGGATGAACTATGCTTTCATACAAATATAACTTATCTCAACTGAACAATTAGCAAAAATATAAATAAATAGGTATATAAATAATACATACAAATATTTGCCTGCATCTTTTGCAGAATAGAGCAGGAAATTGCGGTTCTTGAGACACAAGAGCTGGAGCTTTCTGCGAAAGAGGAGATTCTTCTGAAACAACTGAAGGAGGTCGAGAAAACTCCAGAGGACATCATAAAGGTATTGCTTGTGTAATCACTTTAAAAGGCCTGGAGACTCCTTACTGCTTATTACAACACCGAGCCACTTAAATTGGATCAGCTTTTGAGTTGGGAACAAGGGAAATCATTACTATGCAGCATGCTGTGAAGATGCCCCTCGGTTTCAAATTGACGTCAAGATAAAATTGTTTGATGCCAGTTGCTGCTGTGAGGAAAGGATCGGTTTGCGTGATATGTGATCTGGTGTGTTTTGAATGGTATGAAACTTGGTTTTGTTCTTCTTATCTCTTCATCAAATCCGGTTTTGGTACTGCACAAACTACTGTATTTCCCTGCAGGAAGTAAACGCAAATATCCGGCCAGGTAAAGAAAATTCTTCTTTTTGCTATATTGCTTTTGTACAGCATTCTTTCCCACGAAGCTTCCTCAACAGATCTACACATTGCTTCTTACAGAGCCAGTCCAATACATCTACACTGCCATACCTGACGTCCCAAAGTCCTATACTCCCAAAACCAGGAGGAGAAGTGTCAAGCCAGGAAAACATGAAACTGATGATGAACAGGAGAAAAAAGGTACAACAAAGGCTTTTGTTTACACCACCAACTATTTGCTGATATAATGAGCACTTGAAATATTGCACAAATATGTCAGGATGTTTAGACAGTGCAAGCATGTCATCAAACTGTCCACTTCTATAATTATAGCAATTCAAGGTGCATAAATGCTGTTTTCATTTTTTAATGAAAAAATATGAATAAGATGTTATCCATGACTGTAATTATGAGCATGACACAGAATTATGAAAGAGGCCCAATAATCAAAATATCACCAGCTGAACAGGATATTGTATCTAGCTACAGACTGCGAGATGACACGTTTTTTATTATAAAGCAATAAGCCACAAGAGCCCATGTGTTACAGTGTTTTTATCATGGGGAGGGGTTATTTTCAAGCATATTAAATATACAACCTGGTCTCATAAAAATACATTCCTCTGTGCACTTGCTGTGCAACACTGTTTTACGTACCTTACTGCACGTTTCGCCTCAGTTTCAAAGAGAAATGACCACTGAGTGGCGCTAAAACACAGGTTAAATACGTGAACCCTGGCACGTTTTTATTACGTAGACATAAGTACATATTGCTGTTTTTTATTACGTTGCTACTGCGGCGATTCGGAATTCAAATATCCGGGGACTGTCACTTAAAGTTAATGCTCTATTATGTTGGAAATATGCCCTACACCAAGCCCAACACTATACCTACCCGATAGTGTTAACAAATGCAAAACTGATATAAAAAACGTAAAACATTTTAACTTCCTTATACGCGGATTTGTACTGCTTGGTCAAACCGTGATTACACAGGATTTGAACCGGAACTCCTCGCCTTCTAAGTACGTATTCCGTGTCTCGCTAAAAAGTGCACCCAGGTACGTCATGAGACCACGTAACTAGAATATTTCTTATATTTTTAACAAATGTTGTTCGTTTCAACGTTCTGTTAAAAATGCATAATGGTTTTCACAAAAATATTGAGCAGCAAAACTGTTTTAAACCTTAATATTAATAAGAAATGTTGTAAATGCTTGTGGTGGTTTGTGTTTAACACTGTTATTTCCTTCAGCTACATACACCATGAAGATCAATGTGGAAAAAGATCTCCGCACTGGTGAGAGTCACATCCTTTCCACAGCCACCATCGCACCTCTGGATCTCCAACAACAAGGCATCAAAGTCTATGATGATGGGCATAAATCTGTCTATGCCTTGCCACCTGATGGACGGGACTCCCAGAACGACATGAATGAGATGAGCCCTCTTGAAGTAGAAGAACTTCTGATGAAAGCCTCAGAGAAAAAAGACCCAACAGATGTGGAATACCACGAACCAGTGTTTTCAAGCCCATTCAGTCGACCTACAACCCCTCAGAGGACAGAAAGAGGCTACATCAGCATTCACGGCCTTCAGATGCCCAACAAGAACGAGAGTCCCTTTCAAGCCGAGAACTTTACAAAACAAGAAGCCCTTTACATTCCGACCACTAAAAGCAACCAGTATTTGGGCTCCAACCAACTGGCTCAAAATGGATCATATGCTAATAGCGAATACAGCGGCATAACCAGGATCAGCCCAGCATCTTCTCCCATGCAAGAGTATGAGGAACAGCTTCGGATCACTCCAACAGCAGACTCCGGGCTGGGATTCGGACGGTTTTCCCCTCTGAACCAAAAGGAAGACTATAGTGTCAACTTTGTGAGCTTCCTCCCTCCTGAGGTGGAATCTGGTGAACCTGTTACCATGATCTTCATGGGTTATCAGAATGCTGAATCAGATGAGGAAGATGAAGGAATCCAGGCTGAACTGGTAGTTATTAGTGATGATGATGATGATGAAGATTCTGAGGAAGCCACTTTGTCGTACCACCCTCTGGGCTACCGCAGCAAGATCTTCAAACCCAACAGTACGGTGTACCGCTCTGAGATCAGACCTGGTGCCATCAGAACCTCCAGCTCTGGAAGACAGATGCTTGGAAATGAAACCAAAGACCTGATGGACACAGGTACCATTCGAAGAGTGAGAAGACACTTTGGTTTCTAATTCCATACTAACTTTTCTCAGTTCCTTGCATTTCTTTGAGTTATTGGTAACCCCTTAAAATAAGGTTCCATATGTTAACATTAAAGAGATAGTTCACCCAAAGATGAAAATTCTGTAATAAATTACTCACCCTCATGTCATTCCTAATACCTTCATTCATCTTCAGAACGCAGATTAAGATATTTTTGATGAAACCTGAGAGCTTTCTGACCCTGCATAGACACAACACAACCGAAATGTTCAAGGCCCAGTAAGGACGCTGTTAAAACAGCCCATGTGACATTAGTGGTTCAACTTTAATGTTATGAAGCTACGAGAATACTTTTTTGCACAAAGAAAATGAAAATAATGACTTTATTCAACAGTTTCTTCTCTTTTGTGTCAGTCCCTGCCGCACGTTCAGGAAAGTAAAGATAACTAAAACGGTAACTATATTAGCATCCACACCAATGCATAATAACATTCTGCCGTTATGTTGCTTTAAATTCTCAAGCTCATTAAATCTAGATGGATTTTAAATGGCTGTCAATGATTTTATTGTTCATGAGCTGGAAAAAAAAATGTTCTGAAAGCAATTTAACTCATTTATTCTCACAGATTTGGAATGATTACTAAAACGTTATAGTTATCATTCTTGGCGTGAATGGGCCTTTTTATTTACTTAAAAGAAGATATTTTGAGAAATGTCTTAACAACTGAAGTGAGTTGGCTCCAGTGTTGTTTGGATCTCAAGGTTCTTTTATTGAGTGTTCCACAGAAGAAAGTAAGTCGTGCAGGTTTGAAACTAAATGAGAGAAAATGGTTGCATTTTATTTTAGTGTCCTTGTTACAGTGTAGTTATACATTTAAGTATTGATTAATATTAATTAACTACATGTACTTACTAAATGGTTAGGGTTAGAGTTAGGGTTTGGCTTAGGGTTACTTGCATATAATTATGCATAATTTACTGTTATTATAATAGTAACAGAATTTTCATTTTTGGGTGGACAATTCCTTTAATGCATCAGGTATCATGAACAACCACTTTAATACCGTTTATTAATCTTGGTTAATGCTTATATCTACATATGCCAATACATTTTTAGTTGTATAAATTAGCATTAGTTAATGTATTATGGTAAAACACGAGTCACCAATAAACAAATAATAATTGCCTTAAAATACTAATTCTTAGTCCATGATACCTAATACTTTAACTGATGTCGAACCTTATTGTAACTTTAAGAAAGCAAAGAAACATTACTGACAGCCAGACTTATCATCAACTAAACTATCTGTCAGAGGAGCACTAAAGTGAACCCGTCTCCTCAAGTAAACTCTTGCTGCTTTATTTCCACCTAGTGGTCTATCTCTTCACACAGGGTTTCATGTGTTTAAAGCATCCACGCTTCCAAAAAATGCATGACATGCATGAAATGAAACTTGCTGCTTGTCTTAAAACAACTGTTTTGTTTTTATGAGATTAATTAAAAAAATGACATGTTAACTTGCTGCTGTGGTACTTTTGTGTTAGTACATTGACTGTTTTTGAAGTAATACATTAATTATGGTTTTACTACAACACAGAAATATACCATGATAGCTATATAGCAAAAATCTGTAAAAACACTGTGGCAACACTGTCAGAAATAAAATATTCAGAAAATAAATCCTACAGTCACTTATTGTAGTAACAATTTCTATGGTATGGTGGCAGAGACAGTGGTTACCATGGTAAATGTGTGTAATGGCTGATAAAACATAATAGCTTTCAAAGATATCTTTCGGAACCATTAATCATTTTTTACACACTGTCTTTATTTTGTTTCATTATACGTTCATCCGTTTCCGACAGCTAATGTGTGATTTAGGGTAGTTTTGTCTCTTTTTTTTCTCCACCAGAGTAATGCACCTTTCTCGTCCATCAGCTATAATAGAGCACTTTGTCCTTGGTAGCTTTTAAGACGTTGTGTCTGCTCAAGAGGTCTTTCATAACATCTGCTAAAGAGAGTGTTATGTAATAATCCTTGGCTTGCATTACATAAGGCACAAAATTAATGCTAAAATCCTCAACGTTCTGCATATTCATTGTTTTCTCTGTTTTGTCATCCCCTGATTTTGGCACGCCAGTGCAGGATGAATGTGTTAACTGCAATCCCATCATCTTCTCTGATGACATGCTACAGACAAATCAACTGATTTAATTGATTGATTGGATCGTACTGGATTTTGATTGGCTTGAAACAAACTAACACCTGCATGCATAATATCTAGGTGTGGTTAAACTGAAGTATTTTTACTGTCCTCTCCACAGAGCTGCCAATCAAACTGTCTCAGCTAAGAAAATACATGTAACATGTAACCTCTTCAAATGTCAACATCTTGTATTTCCTGATGAGGAGGAAATGGACTGAGAGACTGATCTGGAAAAAAAACCTGCTTATGACATGAGTCATATATGAGTGCCAAAACCAGCATTTGTTTATTATTTCATGTTGTACATAATGTTCTGTAATTTATTGTTGTTTGTTGGTAATATTTTTTCCTTTTTTCCCTTTTTTAATCAAATAGGTAAAAATATCTGGTGACTTACTTTTGCTCCAGAAATTATATTTTAAAACTACTGATATCACTTGTTTATTTAACAAACTGTTAAAAAAAAAAATACAATATGCTGTAATTATATATTTTTAATCAGTGTTGTTGTCATAATTTCTAGTACAAAAAACATATAAACATTGCTAAAACAATATGCATAAATTTTTCATTTCTATTTATATACAGCAAAAAAAATTTTTTTTTTTTTGAGAATATGTAATTTTTGTTAAACTTAAATTTAGTGATTTCTTGAGAAAGAAAAAGTAGGAAAAAAATAACTAATTGAGTAAAAATATATTTAAATATAAATAAATATGTGACATTCTTTTAAATAAACAAGTTTTAGTATTTTAGTGGTAAATTTAGTGGTAGTTTAGTAAATGTATCCTGCTTTACAGTAAAACAACAAAAATACTGATTAATAATATTATTTTTTGCAGCCTGGTATTTGTTGACATGATTCACATCAAAATTGGTCTAAAAGAAGTGACAAGTATTTACAACTACAATACTATTTCTGAATCACTTGATCTTTGCCACTGCGTCAGTGCAGAGGGCAGGTTTTGTGAGGACATTCATAAACCATATTACAGACGATTCTCAAAAGATGAGAAACCCATTACATGAAACCTTGAGAATATACTTGATTGACAGAAAGCTTTTAAGAAATTCCTTGTGCGACTGTGTGCGTGTGTCGGAACGGCTGAGGCTGCTCAGCTATTGGCTGTTTCTGGTACATTCAGAGTAAGTCACAGTCTCTGTGGTTACAGAGAAGCAGAGCTTCAGCCAAGACAGAATCGCTGAGCACGTACCCTGTCCTCTCTCTGCTCGTATCACAACAAGGTAGGACACCGAGAACTTTATGAATAGTCAGACTTCTACTTTATGAAAATGAATCTGGGGTGAATAAACTTGTTTAGGTGTCATGCTGCTGGTTTTATATGGAGTTTTGTGCTGGATTGCTGTTATATTTTCTTCTGTGGTGCTGTAAAGAATGTAATATTATTGAGATGCTATTATAAACAGATGCTAAACTTACTGGATTTGTGCTGATATGGTCTAAAGAGACTTGGAATTTGTGCAAACAAGTGTGTGAGAGTGTGTACGCTTGCATGAGGTTTTTATCTGCAGTCTGTATTTTTTTTTAGAGATTTAGATATTTGCTCTTTCTACTGTATTTTATATCAGACTTAATATTGTTGCATTATAAATGTGAGAAATAAGATTGAAAAAGTACTTGCATTTATATTTGATGTGTATATTGTTACATTTTTTATAATCTGGCATGTCATGGATTTTTAAAGATTATGGATCAGTCATATAAAATAAATAAAACTCATTATTTTGGGCTTGTATTCATCAACGTCTTCTCTGATTTGATCCTTAAGCATGAAAATGTTGCCGTCGCTGTGGAACAACCTGAGAAACGGAAGCTGTGAAAGTTTAATTAATCCCAGGCTGCTTGTACAAACCTCAAGCACTTCAGAAAAAGTGGAATACGAGATCTGAGATGTTGTCAGACAACATCAGCACTGGGCTTCTCAGCTGAACGTGTGTGTGTATGCGTGTGTGGGTGTGTGAGTGTGTGTTTTAGAGTGAATTAAAGTGTCCGCGTGGGTGAGAGGAGGCATGTGTGTGAGTGTGTGTGCCTGGGGTAAATACGAGACAGGGATGGATCCTCTTTGGAAATGATTACAGATGAGAATGTCTCCTGCTCCATTTCACACTCCCATTAATGCAGAGAAGAGCAGAGAGCTGCCACATGAACTCCTATTAATATGTCAGCAAAAACATGGGTAACATTTTCTAAGGCTGTATGCATAAATGTATTCATAAAATCATAATGGCTTATAACACAACTTAAAATCAGGAATGTTCCTTTATAAAAATTTAAACAACATTTATAACTGAAAATTCACTAAATTTCATTAATTATAATGGATTATTCTCTTGATTAAATTGTGTGTGTGTATAATGTGCATAAAATCATCTATATGTAAATTACAATAGATATAATTTGTATACAGATTATAAAATATATTTCAGATTTTTTATTTAGAACTGTAACACTTTCTATGACATCTAAATATCTAATTTAATATGTGGGTGTGTGTGTGTGTGTGTGTGTATATTTTAAATGATAATAGATATAATTGTTTTAAAAAGTTTCTAATATATGTATATATTTTTATTTATAAATATATATATAAATATATATTATAATATTTATACAAATGAACGAATTATGTTACTATATAAATATTTTTATAAACATGATTTTATACATATACTGTATACATCCTTTTATTTGATACATATACACATTTAATATTCCTTTTCATATTCGGTAAAGGTCTAAAGTGTTATTTGTACTTCATTCACATATATTTATTAATACCTATTCTGTTGCTGCATTAAAAACACTTTTTACTATTTACAAGCATCTACACAAAATATTTTCTCAAAAATTGTAATCAATAAAACAAACACTATCATTTTAAGTCATTTTTCCATTCAAGCTGATAAATCTCTCAAAATTTGAGACTTGTATCTTAGTCTGCAGTGCTCTCATGCCGCATAGTGACATTTTTTTCTCATCTGAGAACATATCCAAGGGCTCGGTGCCAGTCACATATGTCTGAATGGCCACCTACGCTCTGGCCCCCCAGCACCTGTTACTGTGATGCTCCACGTAGGTTATTATTTCATTCTGAATAGAGCAACCTTGAGCCTAAAATGCTCTTTTTCAATGGCTTATGCTCACACAATAATGCACACAACATTTTGATACTGAAAACAGTTCAAAATGTATCTCTCAATTGTATTTATTAGTGATAGCTCTACCCCAAACTGTTACATTCCCCATGACATCACTTCCTAAAAGAAGTCATTTAAGGAAATCCATCAGAAAGGGACACATGACCTCACTGACAAGCCACTTATTGATCAGTCAGCAAAAAACAATGGAGCGACCAATCAGAGTTGAGCGTTTGTAAAAGGAAGATGCCCTGAGGTGACCACTCACGCCAACATCAGTGACATCAGACCAACTCGCAATGACATTTCTGCCAATAACTCCCATATCAGACCAAGTTCACTTCCTATCCATGCATTCACAACATATTTACTCAAGCCCAGAGTGCTTACGGGTTCCACTGAGAAGATTTTCTTGGCAAGGTGGAGATGATCTCCTTCTGGCTCCTGTTTCTAAAGCTCACGGTAGGTACTGGGACACGCTGGTACCTCCGTCTGCCTTCAATGCAAATGTTATTGTCACTGAATAATTTATGGAATACAGATTGTCATGACACAAATGCTGAGACGGAGAGGGTGTGAGCGTGTTGAAGTTTTTCTCACAAGCTGAGCTGCTAGAGGAGGAGTCGGGTAGGGGGGTGTTGCCATGGTAGTCAACACTTTACCGCTTGTCATTTTCATGAGGCTTTGTGCCTTTGTGTAGCTTGATTGGGGTGAAATGGGCAGGCGCTGAAGTGGATGGTAATTTCACATAATTTTGACTGTTTTTAGTGGTGGCATTAGCATGCCGCTTGAGTTTTGAATGATTGTGGAGACTTTCATGCAGTGGTGGTAATTATACCAAACGGGCATCAAGAAAAAGCTAGAAGGTGAAAGTATTTCAAGCTTTTATATGTGATGTAAACAGCTTATGAAATCTGTGAATGGTGCTGTCAATTTGTGCATTTTGATTTCAGCACAACTTCCATATTGTAGTGATATCACGTTATGTTCAGCATGAAAGTGTGTAATTGTGGTTTTGATGTTCTGAGGGAAAAAAAATCCCATTTCTAATCCCCATGGCAGCTGATTTCGTCTGTCAGAAAGAGTTTGAGCGTTAGATCACACATCACTTTGGCACTCGGCAGTTGGTACGAATGAGATCAGAAAAATCCATGTAAACAAACCACGCTGCCATGATCAAACGCTCAGCAGTGGAGCATCAACAAGACAAGACAAACAACAACGTGAAATGTGTGATTGATTGTTAATTCTCACATAATATGCCCTCTCGATATGTATAGAAATATGAAAATAAAATTTGTAAAAAACCTGTGGTCAGTGAGGATGTTCAGTCACAGGATTTCACCCTCAAGGGATTTTCTTCTTTCTCTTCCTTTCCTGGTCTGATCCAGAGCCTGTGCTGATTAACTGCGGGACAAAAGTTTCATGCATAAGGAAAAGAGCCAGTTCTGCAGTCTTATATAATGAATCTACTTATTTCTGCCTACTAAAACCCACTT
>SCHK01349063.1:268-19813 GCA_004124795.1 Poropuntius huangchuchieni
TTGATGTCCAGAATGAGATCTCAAAATTAAGTAGCTATGTGTTTAATAATTGAATAATTACATTTCCTTTTTCATAGTTTATATACTCTACACCATTTGGTAATTGCAGACAAACACAAACTAATAAATGGATAATCAAATGGAAAGAATGTAGTATGCGGTGTCTTCTAAAATATGGTGATGCAACCACAGATGCGACACACCTCTAAAAAGACAGGTGTGAAATCCCTCATAAAACCCTCAAGTTGATCTCTTTAACCTCAGACCTCCTTGTGAAAAGCAACAAAACAGGTGGAACATACCTCACAGTGTTAAGCAGGTGGACAGCTATGACACAAGAGGAAAGAATTGGGCACTGCTGTAAACAGATTTCAAGAGAGGAATTGCCTCATCAAATCAAATAAACTGATGTGCTTCTGGACGGCAAACTGATCAAATCACAAGAACTACTTTGATGACAGTTAGTGAACTAGAGAGTCTAGTTCCCATGAGCTTCATGCCTGCATATCCCACATCAGTATTATCTTTATTTATTTTTCCAAACACCCCTTTTGATGTGTCGTCGCAATGGAAAAGCTGACGCATAGCCACAATCTGAGGTTTCACTCTGGATACTTTACATGCTCAGAAAAGCCTGTGAACAATATTGTGATTGAATAAATCATTTAATTTAACTTGATAGAGTGTAAAGTAGCTGTTTTGACATGATGCAACCATTTTGTCATCTCTATAGCATTGGCAGTGGTTAAACAGCTACATTAGGGATTTTAAGTTGTTTTTTTTTTTTTAAGTGTTTGTGCTAAGGATTTAAGTAATGACTCATATAATATGTCTTGATGTATTATTGAGCCATGCTATTATGTTTTATAAGTAAATAGACTTGCAATTTTTGTCTGACACATGATAAAATTGGCTAAAGTCCTATAAACTTGCATTAAAGAGTTGCATTGCATTTATTTGGGCTCTTTTGAACGTAAACAATGTAAAAACACCCCTCTGATCACCTTATCAGCCGCATAGCAACCACCCAGTACAGTTTTCCAAACTTTTGCACAGGTAAAAACTGTGGAAAATCGCTATCTAATCTTTAGCATGTTTGTTTTGGTTTGCAGCATTGATTGGCGCCTAGCCCGCTCTCGCACTCTGTTGAAAGCGTAGAAAGGGGCACATAAAAAATAAAAAAACTTTTAATCCTTTAGATTTGGCTGGATATTTAAGATCAGATCTCGATCATGAATGTTTTACTTCCATGTGTCAGAAAGCTAGCTACCCTACTTGACAGGCTAAGCTAGCTTCAGGCTTAGCCAGGCTAGTAAAAATTCCTGGGTGCAGGTGTGCGGCAATAAAGTAAAAGGGCAAAGCCTATTTTCCACCACTGCTTTTCCACTACGGCAAACGCAACCGTCACTCTCACCAGTAACCATGACTCACACGACGCTCGCAGACAACACTGTAACTTTTCAGTGTTGAGTCGCAGAAACAGGTGTCATAGTAGCCGATGATAAATGCCGTATGTCACTCCAGTCGCTAACCACAATGATTGCAACATACTGTGACAAAATAATAGTAGCTCATGGCAAGATATCCAGGCCGTTTGCCCACGAAAACACGTGATAGTCATTTATAAAGAAAAACATTTTTCCAAACAGGGTTTCATAGACTTCGGTGTTTATAGAGAAGCCTAAAGCGTACTAAACATATCAAATTGAACTAAAACGGTTGCATTTAGCCTCAAAAGGAATTAGCAAATACTGCCATGGAGCGCCGGTAGCCATGTTTTGATTACGGAAACGTTGATCGTTGTTGTTGTAGGCATGCCGTTTGGAGCAAGAGGCGCCAAGTAATTGTAACGTGCATTGTCTCTGTGCCATGCAAAGTAAAAGCTGCTTTTGTGCTTCTGATATCTAAGTGTTTTTAGCACTCCGATAAGACAGCCGCTGAAATTTCCAGCATTGATAAAGCGACTCTTAGCAACTTCCTAATGAACAGATTTCAAAGCTCATTGCTGGTGTTGTATTTATAATCACTCTCTTGTTGAAAACCCTTGTGTATACACATTTCATTGTGACGCCTTTTTGTAAACGCTCTTTAATGGATACCAAAAAGTCTTCTTCGTGCTCTACTTCCGAACAAAAACATTTGTGGTGCCATTTGATGAAAAGGCGTGCTAATTTGGTCAACAACGTGAGCGGAAGTAGGCTACAAGAGCAGTGTTGGCAAAAACTATTCATCTTATCCACCACTAAATGGTGCATACTAGCACCTCAAAGATGAATATTGCAGCTAGACTGCTTATTAGTACTTTAGGATACATATCAGTACCTTAAGGTAATAATATGCATCTTTAGGGGCAAGTACAATAATGCAGTGTTTTCTTCTACATCTTTTTCTTGAGAGCTCAAGAGAAGGCTGTCAGCAAAAAAGGTGTAAAATGTCTACTTGACTCGGGAAGTACCCTACAAAATAACCTTGTGTACCATCTCTGGTGGTAAAGGGTGCATTTTAGTACCTTAAGGATATGTACTAGTAACTAGAATGCATATTGGTACCTCAAGGATATATATTAGTACCTATTATGTAAAGGGATGGGTAGTATTTTGATTAAATGTATTTGAAATACGTATTAAAATACTAAACACGTATTTTGTAATGTGTATTATGCTGTACAAAAAAAAATTAAATACTTTGGGAGACAGTATTTTGTATTTGNTAAATACTAAATACGTATTTTGTAATGTGTATTATGCTGTACAAAAAAAATTAAATACTTTGGGAGACAGTATTTTGTATTTGAAATACTCAAAATACATAATCAAGTAATTCATTTTATTCTCAGATAATACAATATCAGGATCTACTAAAGTTAGCTACTCGTTTCTATAGTATTAAATAAAATAAATATTATTGCCAACGTCTGAACAGCATATAACAAAACGTAAAAAATTAAAGCCTGTAGACTAATTACGTGAATGACTCAGGGTGGTTTTGCTGCATGGGAAAATCCAAGGGAAACTGTCATTAAAGTGTAATTTTAATGAACCTCATCTGTCGACATGATTTTGGTCAATCCCACTGGCCGTTGCTCGCTCGCATTAGGCCTGCTATGGAGTGTGTCCAAGAGCATGAGCAATAAGTTACTGACCACAACTCACTTAACAGCCACCGGTGTCTGTATTCTACATATAGAGCCCTTTAACAGCTAAATATAACATTTTCAGGACTAGGCGGTATGACAATAGCTACAGTTTCACAGGACTGCTTAATTTTTGACATGAAAAACATGAAAAAATAAAGTGTAGAAAATTAGAAGAAATATGGATAAGTATATATTGAATATATTGTTTGGTTTAAGAAATATGTTGTTTATAAGTTGTTCAAGGAGGGGGAAAGCACTTATCTTTGTCTTATATGTGTATCTAAATGTAATGACACAGTCTCTTGCACTTCATTGCTTGTGAATATTGCTTGTATTTTTGTGTTTTCAAATTATAAATTACTTGTAATTTAATTAAATACTGTATTTTTATTAATGTAATTGTGCCCATCTCTGATTATGTACTCTTAAGATACTAATATACACCTTTTAGAAACAGATGAGGTACAATCTTACAGTTTTCAGGCAACTACACCAGTGACATGGTGGCGTTTCCAGTAAAGGGTACAACTTTTGTCATTTTTTTCTACATTTCTACATACATTTTTTTGCTTTAAGTTTGAGAGAAGGCCAGATTTAGCAAGCAAGTCACGAGCAATGCAATTGGGCAACGCTGTGACAGATTTGTCGCCTGTAAGCTTTCAAAAAATCCCTTTGCTTTACTCAGTTCCCAGTTCACCAGGAAACCTCTACTACCAACTACCTCATCCATGCTCTGGCGCACTGAGGCTTGGCGAGTCCGCTTATATAGCCTCTCCCAAAATAGCTGCACTCTCATTGGTAGAAAAAATGGTTCTCACTGAATCACGTTGGGCCAATTAGAGAGTAGCACTTCCTGTTCTGCGAAAGATGTTTCCTGTTGATAGCGAGGCGCCGAGGGACAAGACATTGCGAAGCTGGCCATGTTTTGCTGACCTTTGTGAGGTCTGTAGAAACACTGGTGGTGATAGCGGCGTGCCGTGTGCAGGAACACATGGCCCCGTCAGCTGCATGAGAGCCAATGTTTTGGTCCGAGTGTAAACACACGCGCTGATGAGGTGCCTTGACTGTAAGCACATGTGTCTACACTGGCTTCCCGGTGGCTCGCTATGACACTAATGATACATCAAGGACTTTTCTGTTTGAGCTAGTAATGCATTAGCAAAGAATTACAAGGGCTAAACAGCGTGTGGTTGTATACAGCGGAGCGTTTGATTGAATTATTTGTTTTTAACAGCGTTGAGTCTTGATTCCCAAACTTGCTCAAATTTTCCAAAGAGTCTCCTGTTGAGGGTTGACAACATGAGGCTGTAATCGTAAAATCTGATACTTTTACTCATGATGTTTATGTAAAGTTGATTTCTTAACATTCTCTATTTATTACCGAGAAACTTAAAAGTGTTTAGAAGCTTAGGCTTGTTGTCCAAAAACGAATGGGATCTTCAAAATGGATCGATTTCGAAATGAGTTTTCCAGTCTTACAGCACCAGACACCTGGTGTCCCCCTGGGTTACGCTTTGCACTCAGCTGTTTTGTTTAAAGTTAAAATACGAGAGCTATTTCAAAGTCAGCTAGAGCCAAGCACAAGACGTCCAGGATTCAGGAAACGCCGTTGTATCCTGAGATCTCTCAGGCGAAAGCCTGAGTTCTCCGTTGTGAAAACAGTGCATTTCCTCGTTCTTAAAAAAGACAAATGAATGGATAAAGCTAACAATGCAACTTTCGCAGTACATTTAAAGGGGAACTGCCACTTACAAAGTGTACTTCACACATACTTAAATGCTTGCTGGAGTAGTGTTGCACCCTTCTCTGGAGGTATTACGTAAGTTAGTGGATTTATAGGCCTGTAACAAGCCTGCTGAACTGATTACTGAACCTAACTTTTTTTTTTTTTTTTTTTTTTTTTTTTTTTTTTTTACTTATTTAAATATAAACATAGGTTGCATGTCCAATTCATTTTCGTGTGACGTTTTTAATTATTTTTCATTTGCGATTTGTTTTTAGTGGAAAGCATGTCAATTTCAGCATCTGTTGACTGTTAAAATATGATTTTTGGTATCTTAGCACTGTACATTGTTCCCTGACTGGTCCTAATATTTCTTCAGAATTTTATTGATAGTGATTACATGTGTTCATGCCATGACAATGTTTAGTCAGACTGACTGACGAACAATGCAAGGTGTTGATTAATCTGCATTATAGTTTCTTATTATTTTCTGAGGTCAGTATTATGCAAATGAATCTGACACATAAAACCAAACATGACACTTTCATAAATGTACGAGGTGAGTGCAAATGTTTAGCTTTTGCATTTATGCACAGGATTAAGTATTCACTCCTTATACCTTTCTGGTTAGTTTACCTCCAAATGAGGGGAACGTGAATGAAACAGTCTCCTTTTTATTAGTTTGCAGGATGACGTCCTTTCTTTGTGTGCCAAGAACTGTTCCGATATAAAGCCAAACTAGCGTTAGTCATTAAAGAAGGCAAAGTAATCACAAAAACATTACGGTAAGCACAATGGGCCTTCCTCTTTTTTTTTATCACGTTCACAGGAATCACACACCGAGGCCTTTTCTTTTTTCACAAACAATGGCTGATTACTACTAGGGCCTTGGCTTGACGTTCTCACATTGTGTCGATGTTTGAGTGTGTATTGAACTCTGGCGGTGAGGTAATATCCTCAGCATAGCAGCACGTTTGATGTTTGTCGCATTGAAACCGAGAATGAACATTGACATCACGGCTAACTTTGGATTGCGGTACAGTGTTTCTTGGTTTTCTAGAGAGGTTTTGTGCTGTAATATCAGATTCTTGCCAGTAACGGTGGCATCCCTGTGCAAATTAACCTTTGACGGTGCTAGCAAATGACTGTACACAAACCCACAGCACTACAAAAAGTGACAGATGGTAAGTGGAGTATCAAGTAGGCCTTTGAGAGCGAAGGATTGCTGTATTGTAAACATACCTATACTGTTGACCCACGCTACATAAAGGCACTTTGTACATGTGTCATAAAAGAGTCCTTTGTGTCAAAAACAAAAGCTTCTATGCCTTTCTTGCACCTTTACCTACAGCTTTACAGTTATTTGGTAAGATTAATGACTTTAGAAGTAAGGGGGTTGTGTTTACTCTAGTTGTGTCCTGCTAAATGGCAGAGATAAAGAAAATGCACACTACCATTCAAAAGTTTGGGGTTGGATGGATTTGTTTTTATATTTTTGACACTCCACTTTGCAACTACATGTTAACTAACTCGGTTTAGACATTTGTACCAGAAAACAAGAGAAAAATACTAAGTAAGGAAATAATTTCTTGCAGTGTACTAACCTTAACACAACAGTCTACTAATATTTTAATGAGAGCTGTAGTTGACATGAAGTTGCAGAATGTCTTAGTAGAATGTCTAGTGGAAGTGGTAATAAAGCATAACCCATAAAAAACCTAAAGACATACTGTCCTATATATCAGAACAGGTTTGGCTTGGTTCCAGCCATTCCAGGTAATCACAGAGTACAGATCAGAATGTGTCTGTGCTTCGCCTCAACTGTGTTACACTAAGCTAAATTAGTCTTTCAGTACTTGTGTTTATTGCTAAAATGTTGATGTTTTTAGAGAATTGTCAGTCAGAGGCAAACTTTTGCCCCAAATTCATCCCACCGGTTGGTTTACTTTCTTAAATNTTTGATGTTTTTAGACAATTGTCAGTCAGAGGCAAACTTATGCCCCAAATTCATCCCACCGGTTGGTTTACTTTCTTAAATATCTGTCCTTTATGATTTAAAATGGTTCAAACCAGTCTGAAATGGATTATCTGACTTTTGCATATAAAAATCTCTTTTTTAAAACCAGCAAACCATCTCAGAATGCAAGACCAGCTAAGACCTGAAAAGGAAGTTTTAATCTTATTTTTTGAACCTTAGTATGTATAACTTGTGCTTATCACTATGTTGCTATCTTGCGTCATTCAACCTTAAATAACCCAAATACTGTACTATACTGTACATTACGGCAATTTTGGCACGGTTCCAGGAATTGCAGGCAAAGTACAGGATAGGAATGTATTCATGCTTTGGCTCATCAGTTGATAAGATCTTGATCTCGCAGGACAATTGTATTTTGGATGTTTATTTTTAAAGTTTTGACATTTTTGGAGCATTGTGAGTCCAAAAGATACCAAACACATGCCATCAGTTGGTCTACTTCCTCCAGTGATTGTCTATTATGCTAAAAAAAAAATGGCTTAAACCAGTCAAAGATGGTTTTCTGGTCTTAGCTTTAGGCTAAAACACCTCTAAAATCAGCAAACCAGACCAGATTGTAAGATTATCTAGACCAGAAAAGCTCACTTTTGGATATTTATTCTTAAAAGCAGTGACATTTTGTAGCTCTGTCAGTCTTTGAACTTAAATAACCTGAAGATGTGTTTTACTATACACTAGGACGGGTTTGGTGCAGTTCCAGGAATTCCAGGTAATCACGAAATTCACGATCAGAATGTACCCATGCTTTGGCTGATCTGTGTTACTCCAAGCTAAGACCATCTTGGACTGTTGGACATTTCAACTTACATGTCAACTAACTCTGTTTAGACATTTGTACCAGAAAACAAGAGAAAAATACTAAGTAAGGAAATAATTTCATGCAGTGTACTAACCTTAACACAAGAGTCTACTAATATTTTAATGAGAGCTGTATTTGACATGAAGTTGCAAAGTTAGTAGAATGTGGAAGTTGTAATAAAGCGTAACTCATAAAAAACCTAAAGACAAACTGTCCTATATATCAGAACAAGTTTGGCTTGGTTCCAGCCATTCCAGGTAATCACAGAGTACAGATCAGAATGTGTCTGTGCTTCGCCTCAACTGTGTTACACTAAGCCAAATTAGTCTTTCAGTACAATTGTGTTTATTGTTAAAATTTTTGATGTTTTTAGAAAATTGTCAGTCAAATGCAAACTTATGTTGGTTTACTTCCTTAAATATCTGTCCATTATGATTTAAAAATGGTTCAAACCATTCAAAAAAAAAAAAACTCTTTAAAACCAGCAAACCATCTCAGAATGCAAGATCAGCTAAGACCTGAAAAGGTAGTTTTAATCCCATTTTTGAACTTTAGGGCCAGTACGTTTAACTTGTGCTTATCACCATGTTGCTATCTTGCGTCTTTCAACCTTAAATAACCCAAATACATACTGTAGTGTACTGTACATCATAGCAAGTTTGTCATGGTTCCAGGAATTGCAGGCGAAGTACAGGATAGGAATGTATTCATGCTTTGGCTCATCAGTTGCTAAGATCATCTTGCAGGACAATTATTTGTTCTCAAAATCTAATGTTTTTTTGAGTACTGTCGGTCCAGCAGATTGTCCTGCCCTTAAATCATGCCATCAGTTATTCTACTTCATCCAATGTTTGCCCATTATGCTTAAAGGTTTAAACCTGTCTAAGATGATTTTATGGTCTTGGCTTTTGCCAAACCCCTCTAAAACCACATTTTGGACCGTTACTCTCAGAAACATTGACATTTTGCAGCACTGTTAGTCAGTTCAGCTTGTGCTCATCATCCTGTGATGGTGTGATCTTGTATCTTGGAATTATTTTGTGGACATTTATTCTCAAAATGTAAAAAAAAAGTGTCAAAAATTGTCCAAAAAACAAAGCATTATGCTTAAAAAAAAAAAAAAAAGGCTTAAACCAGTCAAAGATGGTTTTCTGTAAATATCCTAAACCCATGACCAGATTGCAAGACCAGGGATCCATTTTATGTGTTTTTTAGCTACATTTTGCAGCATTGTCAGTCAGGTTCTTCTCATCATCACGTGACTGTCTTCTGTCTTTCAACCTAAAGTACTACAACAGGTTTGATGAATGTGGTTCCAGGCATTTCAGGTACAGACAGAGTACAGGATCCCAGTGTATCTGTACTTTGTCTCTTGTGTTGCTTTAAGCTGAGCTAAGACCATCTTTGACTCTTTTAAACCGATTTTTCCTTAGCAGGACTATTATTTTATGGCTGTTTATTCTTAAAACATAAACAATATATCAAAAAATGCTGTTTTATAGCATTATCAGTCCAACAGATGGTCCTGTGCTCAAACTCAAACCATCGGTTGGTCCATTTCCATCCAATGTTTGTCCATTATACTGAAGAACAAACCAGATCAGACTGCAGAATCAACTAAGACCAGAAAATCCATCTTAAGCAGTTTTAAGCTACTTTTTGGACCTTTATTCTCAAAAACATTTTTTTTTTTTTAAATGTTTCAGTTTATCCTTGGTCTTGCGCCAAACCAGACCAGATTGCAGAAGATCAGAAATCCATCATGCCTTCAACTTTCCTCAGTATTTGTCCATTATGCTAAAACAAATTGGTTTAAATTGGTTGGTCGTAGCCTTTTGCCAAAAACGCTTTAAATAATCAAACCAGGCCAGACCAAAAATGTTTGGAGGTTTATCTTCAAAAACATTGATATTTTTGCTTTGTCAGAATCTCATGTCTTTAGACCTCAGATAACCTAACCCAAATAAGACATACTGTACTGTACAATAAGACAGGTTTGGAGAATGCAGTTCCAGGTATTCTAGGTCATGATAGAGTACTGTTTGTTCTAATAAGGTGTAATTGGCTGATTTGTGTTATGTGCCCCGGGCGCTGGCTGCTATGTGTGAAGATCCTTTGATGAGAGTTCCTCGAAGAAGGGATAATGGAATGAACCACAAACGTAGTTCACAACAGAGGCATCTGGGTCAACCTGAACATGCTGTGTTCTACGACTGCAGTATGACTCTATTATTATGAAATAACACATCCGCAATAAAACGATCAAAACTCAAGCAATGCCGCCAAAGCCATATCGTGTCTTTAATATCTAACTCGTTGCTTGGCAACCGCATGTTTGTTTGGGTTTTGATCTAAAGCACAATCAATAAGCGAAAAACTGGCCTGCGAGCTTTGAGCCTGGAAATGTATTTCACCATCCCTGCCGCATTCCTTCAGATCGTTTGATGAGAACCACTCACTGGGAGAAAAAAAAAGGCCTTTGCTTGCAAGTGTTTGCTGAATGAGTCATTCGCGGTGTGGGTACATATTTGTAAAAGGTCTCATAATGACAACAGTGCGAGTGACAGGCTGAACAGGAAGTCCAGCAGGAACCTTTACACACTGGGAGCTCTGGCACCAACAGGGCTGCAGTTTTTATTATATACTGACCTGATGCTAGGAGGTAAATACACATTATATTCCTGATTCCTGATAATGCATTATCGGAAATACAAAGTCACTTTAAGCCATATGATTTTTGATATTATTATTATTTTTCCTGTCAAGTCTCTATTCCAAACTGCTCTGTTAAATACATTTTTTTTTAGTTCAAACGATTAATCAAGAGTTTTTGTTTACATAATATATGTGTGTGTGCTTTGTATATTTATTATTTATATATAAATACAAACACATGCATGTATATATTTAAGAAAAATATGTTATGTTTATATATTAAATATATTTATATATCATATAAAGTATAAGAATATAAATATATATGCATGTAAATATTTTCAAAGTATATGCTGTATATATATATGTACATATGCATATATTATGTAAACAAAAACTTTTATTCTGACAGCACTAGTTTTTTTTTTACATTATTATTTATTTATTTATTTTATTATTATTATCATTTTGTTGCATCATTGATATGTTCATATTATGTACAAATGAGATGTTTTGTTAACGCTAAAAAATTAATTCCAAGTGTATAAATTGGAATTAAAAACACTTTTTACTATAGTTGCATTGGTTTGTTGTACAGTGTAATTTAAATCATCTATATAAATACATAAATGAATTAAAGGATAAACTGAAGGATAAAATTAGGCCTTTTAAGAATTTTTTTTTTTGAGGTACAGAGTTGCCATATGGCAATGTCTACCTAAATTTAAAAAAAAAAAAAAAAATTATTAATCAATATATGCATGTATGCATTTATGTGTTTATTTAATTATAATTTCTTTCTTCCTTTATTTAAAAAAAAAAAAAAAAAGGGTAAAAATGTTTCACCATTAGAACATAATATATACTATATAGGGATAATAGTACATTATAGGTATGTACATTTACAGTACGATTTTTTGTGTGTGTGTTCAATGCAAAAAGGAAGCTAGCATTGTCACAAGTCAAGAATAACTTATGTTGCTTGGAAATGGCGTTTGGGGTCTTTGTGTCTAACTAAGACTGTCTTTGGTTCCGTTCAAACAGGTTTAAGGACCGAGCGGATGTGTGAAGGTCACCGTGAGGGTAGGAGCCCGGTGGGCCGCATGTGTTTACCTACTCATCAACAACAAAAGGCGACCGTTGCGAGCTTAACCAAGCATGCTAGTTTAATGAAGTATGCGAAGGATACACTTTTGTCTGGCTACAGCCGTCATCAACTGTAAACGCTGTCTTTGCCCTAAATTACAGTGTTAGGCCTGTGCCAAGTCAACAATTTTCGAGACGGTCGCTACGCAGTGCCTTTGAGGTATAGTTATAGGCCATAAAACGTAAGACGCAGCGAGGTTTATTGTGTTGGAGCCGAAACGCTTATTCCTTTCTCGCATTAACATGAAGCGAGGGTGTGTTCGGACTGAAATTTTTCCTCAAGTGAAACCTGCGTCTTTGTTTATCTGATTTTTCCCCCCTGTTTTCGTAGGTGGTTATATTTATAAGCACTGGGGAAAGCCGTCTAAAAGCACTAATGGAATGAACGTGTTTACGTTGTCATAATACATCAGTAAATGGGCCATTCATGTGCGCTTTGCCCACATGTCAAGTGTGAGTTACCTGTTTTGACTCAGATAAAGTGATAGTAGATCAACTGAATGGATGACGTAGGAGGTCTTATCACCTTGACGCATGTCAAGAGCTAATATTTATGGACGAAGCTTCTGCAACTTGTCTTTTGAGTGTCTCCGGAGCAGTTAATCTTTGCTCAAACCCCCCTATAGACCGAGTTTCAACCATCTTCTTATAAAAACCAACCTTGTCCCGGCAGTTTATTAGCACTTTTGGGCGCTGTGGAAAATCTGTGATGTACCTGTAAATCTGATAGCCCACAGGATGAAAAGAAATTATTGGAAATTAGCCTAAAGTTAAAGTTAATTTTACCATAAAAGACTACTGTTAAGCGTTTTATGGGTTTACGCTGTAAAATATAGCTCTCGGTTCTTCCAAGAGTCTGGATTCAAAGAGCGTTGTACGCTTGTATTTGCTGTGTAAATAATTTAATGCTCTGTGAAACATTTTTAGATCCTCGAATGAGTGATTGAGCTGGAACTGGATTACGGCTGTGGATATACGACACGCCGATGCAGTTGCAATTGCGTCTAACAAGGTTTGCATGGTGCGTAAATCCAAAAGGAATCAGTGTAATGCTTCAGATTGAGACCTATTCGATTACAAGGTCCTCGCGCCAACGCTTTCAGACGCTTTAGACCACCAGGACTTTACTAGATTCCCCCTTCAGACACACATGACAAGTCTTCAAGTTCTGGTAAACCCCTTTGCTTTAATCATCCTACTACGCTTAACCGCACTTAAGGGTTTAACGTTCTGTAGAAAATCTCAAGTGTAGCTTTGGATGTTGCAGTTGGTGTTTTGATCTCAAGTATTGCTTCACGAGAGGAAACGCAACTCGCGAAGAAGATTGATTTTCTTCTGTCTGCTTGTTCTCATTGAGTTTCGATAATAGCAGCTTTTTCGCACTCCGTCCATCGTGCAGAGTAAACCTGAAAATGTGTCAGAGGCCGAGTGAGTAAACAAGATTATTCTAATGTCAAAAGAGGTCCAACACCCTGTTAGATAGTGAGTCCATTTGTTTACCTTCCTTTGTTTGCCTTTTAAGAAAGATATCGCATTGAGCAAATACAACTCAACTAATTACAGTTTCACGACCACTTGATGAAAACAGTGTCGAAAAGAGTTCACAGAGTTGAATGATTTAGCATTTAGCTAAATATTTGTGCAAGCTACATGTTACTTTGTTTAATTAAAGGGATTTTTCTGCAAAAAAAAAAAAAAAAAAGAAAACTCATGTCGTTCTAAACCTGTGTGACTTTCTCTCTTCTGTGGAACAGGAAAGTAGATATTTTGAAGAACGTTCTGGCTGCTCTTTTCCATGCAATTACGATGAATGAAGACTAAGGCTTTAATACTTTAACAAGTATGCAAATAGTCCAAGATTATTGTACTTGTAAGTTATGTGGCCAGACAATAGTTTGACAGACTTAAATTGAAGTTGTTGTTTCTATTTACACTGCGAAATTATTCGTATTTTTGACTTGTTTTTCAGGAAAATTATATAAACATTCTTGAACCATTCTTTGTTTTCCGAAAAATTAATAATTCAAAGTGTTTAAGCTCGTAAACTACAAGATTAAACAAGATTATTTTTCTGAGCCAGGAAGATTTCTGGAAGATATTGTTTTATTGTTTTAAGCTTAAAAACGTACTTAATTTTGATTCATGTTTCTTATATATATATATATATAGGATATACATTTTGGGTTTCAAGTTAATTTATTTCGATGTAATATATATATTTTTTTTAATTATTACTGGCAAACTAGGCAAAAATACTAAGGAACAAAATTCCTCATTTAATTATTTATTTTGCAGTTTAGTAATCCTAGGTGTGTTCATGAGACAAGTAATGATTTATGAATGAATTGTTCATTTAAGTTGAATCATTTGATCTATGTCTCAAATGACTCATCAAGCTAATTTGGTTCTCAAGTTCAGTGACGCATAGCGGAAAATAACTCAAATTAATTGTTCTTTTGAGTTTTAAGTCTTTTGAATCTTTTCAATGTGTATAAGTTAGATTCGGTTCACAAACAATTCTAAACGATTGATCTAATTGCAGCGGTGGGAAAGATTATTAGTGAATAATGACTAAAAGTGGATCTGTTCATCACAAAAACTTTTGTATGACTTCAAAAGATTTGGAATAATGCATGAGTAGCCAAATATAGATCACTTCTGTGGTGATTTTGTAGCTTTATGATGCTTGAAATCTTCATGTAGGTTTTTTTTCTTATTTAATTCTGTGGAAAAGAACAAGTAGTACAATTCTTCAAAATTATTTCATTTGTCATACAGGTGTGGTATGACATAAGGGCAAGTAAAAGACAGAATTTTCATTTTTGGGTGAACTATCCTTTTAAAACCAACTAAAATGGCAATCAACCCGAGTCAAAAGAAGCGCGAAGTGAGATCTAGGTATTTGTTGACTTTTCTTTTTATCATAAGAGTTAATGTTTGTCATTCTGTTGTTTTCAGGCCTTCCTTTTCACATTCTTGAACCTCTAATTTGTGAAGGATGAGTTCAAAAGATCACCTAGCGCATAATTACATCTGTTATGTCTAACTGGAAGGTGTTTTGTTCTCCAAATTGAGCGCTGAGCAAACATTTCCATTCAATTGATCTGTTGCGGTGAATTCTCTGTCAGTTCGTCTTGTTGCTTTTCAGACGCAACTTTGGTGGGCTCTTGAAGCACACGCACGCATGCAAACGCTCACACACCATCCTCTGTTTCTCTTTCAAGTCAGGTGTAGACACATAATTATGTGCTTCATTCAGGCCTTTAATACAGGCCCAATTTTCTGAGTTGAAATGGACGTTCAGAAGCTGTTAGTGTTTTTACCGTTTGCGTCTGTGAGGGGTTGAAAAGCAACTTGACCTGAGATAAAACAGACTGTGAAATGACAGTCATCTGTCAAGAACAAAGACCAGGTAGACAATACGCCATGATTGGATTATCTCTGACAGTCTATTTGAACAGCTTGCAATCTTTCATCGAATTCACAGTTTGGTAAAATTAATACGCTAATGCACTAATGCTCTTAAATAATCACACACACAAAAAATCTGTCATTCAGTATGTGGTGTTAGATAACATGTCTATCATGAAGTGCTGTTAAGCGATGTGTAAAAACCTAACAATATCACTGCTATTGTTTTAAAGCATACGGGTTGGATTTCATGAGGATAATGCATTCAGACAAGATCGACATCAGTTATGCATACGGTACGTACCTTAACTCAAAGCATTTGTTGAATTGCTCAGTCTCTGAAACTAACCTGTCTTGCAGCGTAGTTTCAAAAGTCCTGTTAATACTTCGCTGTCAATAAACCGTAGTATTCATCCATGAACCTTGATTTTTGATAAAGAAAGAAAGAAAAAAACAATAGGCTATATAATATGGAAGGCCATTTCTGCCACTGAATAAAAAAAAATATTTTAAGATAATTATGACCTTTTTATCTCATGATTTTGCTTTATAAAGTCCAATTTTTTTTCAGAATTGCAGTTTATATTTTGCAAATTTGACTTTATAACTTGCAATTGTGAGTTTATATCTCACAATCCTGTGAAAGAAGTCAGAATTGCTAGAAAAAAGTTGGAATTGCGAATTATAAACTCACATTTGTGAGAAAAAAGGGCAATTGCAAGTTTTCGCAATTCTGACTTTATAATTGAATTGCGAATTGCGAGATAAAAAGTCGCAATTACCTTTTGTATTTTTTATTCAGCGTCAGAAATGGGCTTTTATATTACAATAGCTTAGAAACATAAAAATATTAATTTGATTATTTATCTTATTTTTTCCTCGTGGGAACCATTTAAAATAAATGGAAATGAAAAAAATACATATATTACTCATTACCTATCTTGATTTTCTTTTTTCTCTTTTTTTTTTTTGAGTTTTTCTACTCATGTAGCAGTAAAAGAGAACAGCAAGATTATGAATGTGACAGAAACACTGCTGGAAGGTGTTGAGTTTCATGGGAATGAGGACAGCCAAGACGCCTGACCTAGTACAAAATATCAGTGCAACATTTTGGCTTAATCATTTGGTTTAACCATTTATCCACAACCATGCATATATGTCTAAACAACAATCGTTATGCCTATAAACATATGCTACCACCTTCAGGAACTTATCCAGCACTTAAAACAAAAATGTTTGATGTAAAATAAGCTCATATACAACAGCCCGCTTTGATGCTAATAACCGAATAACTTGTTTTTTTTCAGCATGTTGAACGCCGGCCCAGATGCAGAGATCCTGTAATAATCATATTGACTGAAAGTCGACCCTGAGGGGAAGTTTAGTTGCATGGGAACACAGTGATCCCACGTACAGCGTGTCCCTGGCTTTGTCTCGAATGAACATCGAAGAAAGTAGCTGTTAAAAATAAAGAACAAACTCACAAGGCACATTAAGGTTAAAGCATTTAGCAATTATAGTTGGCGAAACGGACTCTAAAACACATGCAGAGGCATCAAAGACGTCTCAGCGATAGCCAAGATTCAGACACCTGCCTTTGAGCACTTGTGCAAGGGTGTACATGCAGTGAAATAGCTAGCTTAATTATGACTATTATCAGATGTAATCACACATAAAAGAGCTGAAGTTTTCTGATATCAGTAAAGCAGGGCAGAAGGTGTTGAAAGCAAAAAAAGTCAAGACTCTTTTCATGTGGTCAGCAGCGGTTGTTTTAGCGTTCAAGTACCTTGCTAACTGTGGGAACAGGTTAGAGGAGATGAAACCGATGTTAGCTAGCGTGTGAAAACCTCCTTTCCTCATGTCCCCACAATCAGTGCCAACCACATTTGCATATACATGAGCAACTTCCTTTGGCATCCGCATCTCCTGATCGATCATATGGCCACCCTGTTTACTCCCACAAGGCAATGTGGTTACGATTAGCAAGATCAGCGACAGCACCTTGGGGTCGGTATCTACCTTGGAGCACCTCCTGACGCCCACCTGCACTCACAAGACAATGTTTTGCTGATGGGGAAGGAAAATTCCCCAAGCTTCTCCATTTCTGCCCCTGTAGATCTTGGCCCGTCGGTGGCTGGGGCGAGCGCAGGATTTGAATGCTAATGCTAAGGCCTGGGGAGAACAGAGAGGGAGATGGGTTATTGTTGCATGTTCAGGTTAAGACAATAAACTGAAGAAAGACGAGAGAGCAGGCAGCGCATTCCTGCTGCTGTAAACTCCGGCAGTTTCCCACAGGCTCCCACTGAAAACCTGCGGAGGGGAAAATATTTAGCTTGGAGGTTCACACGGCAGCGAGAGCGGGCCAAGCTAAACCGCACGTATGATGACTACGGTTGGGAAGGTGGAGGCGGAGACGCCGACAGACGGTTGCTACGGTACGTGAGAGGGTCTGGAGTCTGACCCCAAATTCCGGCCGCACCGTCAGCATGTCGACTAGAGTAACTTAATAAGGTACAGTGAAACTCTAGTAAGCCGGTTTTGCACACAAAAATGCACTGAAAGTTGACCAGAATTGAGCTGTTACAGGAAAATGGAGGTCAGGAGGGTGAATCGCAGGAGTTTTGGTGTTCCCACATGATTTTGCTGTACACTTTGACAGCTGTTTATCGAGGTTTTAGCTACTGTACACTCTTTAGGGGCACGACATCTTTTTAGCAAAGGAACATCTTTGTACCTTATTTACCCCTAAAAGGTTTATATTATATAAAAGGTTTATATGCGCCTTTTAGGGGTACAATAGCTTGGGACAGTACTCTTAAAGGGACATCTTTGTACCTTATTTACCACATAAGGTACATGTTAGTACCTTACGGGTACATATGTACTAATATGCACTTTTTAGGGGCTCAAAAGCATGTCACTGGGGCAGTAAAGAAACATGTTTGTACCTTATTTACCCCCCTAAAAGGTTTATAGTAGTACCCTAAGGGTACATTTGGCTACTCCAAGGTACCAAATATGCACCTTTTGAGGCCTAACGGTTTGTCACTGAGGAACTACCCTAAAAGGGGCGTATTTGTTGATTATTTACCACTAAAAGGTTTATAGTAGTACCGTAACTGTACATTTCACTAGTCCAATGTACCAATATGCATGTTTAAGGGATATAATAGCATGGGACAGTGTCCTAAAAGGGACATCTTTGTACCTTATTTAGCCCATAAGGTGCATAGTATGCCTGAACAGTACATATTACTACACTAAGGTGCTAATATGCAGATTGTTATTGAGACAGTATCATTTTAGGGACATCTTTCTACCTTATTACCTAATATACTAATATGCACCTTTTATAGGCCCACCAGATTGTCAGTACCCTAAAAAGGGCATATTTGTGCCTTATTTACCACTAAAAGGTTTATAGTAGTACCCTAAGGGTATATTTCACTACTCCAAGTTACCAATATGCATCTTTTAGGGATACAACAGCATGGAATAGTGGCCTAAGAGGGACATCTTTGTACCTCATTTATCACATGTACTAAAATGCACCTTTTAGAGGCCCAAAAGCATGTCACTGGGGCAGAAAAAGAAAAAGGAACATCTTTGTAACTCTAAAAGTAGTTCAACTGATTGTCACTGGGACAGTACCCTAAAAGGGGTACATTTGTACCTTATTTACCCCTAAAAGGTGCATATTAGTACCTTTCTAATATGCACCTTTTAGGGGTTCAAAAAGGAACATCTTTGTCCCTTATTTACTCCTAAAAGGTGCATTTAAGTACTATAAGGGTACATATTACTACTCTAATATGAACCTAGGCGTACAACTGTTTGTCACTGAGGCGGTGTCCTTAAAGGGGCATACTTTTACCTTACTTACCCCTCAAAGATTCATAGTAGTACCTTAAGGGTACATACTACGCATCGTTTAGGGGTGGGACAGTTTGTCACTGGGGCAGGGCCCTTAAAAAGAAAACTATGCTCCTTATTTACCCTTAAAAGATTCATAGTGCCTTAAGTGTTTTAGAGGCCCAACAGTTTTAGAGGCCCAACAGCTTGTCACCGGGGGCGGTACGCTCTGAAAGACACTTTGTACCTTTTTTACTCCAAAAGGTATATATCGGAATTTGTTGTTTTCCTTCTCTAAGGCACTGATTGGCACCTTTTAGGAGTAGACTATGTACAAAGTGAGAAACTGTTTTACTCCTAAAGGCAAAATTTTACACATTTTTCTGAGTGTGTACGAGGGGCCGAAAATAGCTTGCTGAGACAACTCAACATTCTTTCATGGAGTCAATCGGTTCAACCCAGGTACATTGTATTTCAAGAAAACCAGTTACTAGTAGATAAAGTAACCATCTCGTGATCCGTCTCCTTCAGATTTGTAAAAATGGTTTGCAAGTGAGCTGGAAAACATTGCAAAAGCTAACATTCAGTTGTGGGGTCGCCAGAGTCTACGATCCATGACTCCCCTTTAACCTCGGCAAATAAATCAGGTTAATGTGGATCCAGGGTTCTTCAAAGACTCNAGCTGACATTCAGTTGTGGGGTCGCCGGAGTCTACGATCCATGACTCCCCTTTAACCTCGGCAGATAAATCAGGTTAATGTGGATCCAGGGTTCTTCAAAGACTC
>SCHK01349125.1:149-5149 GCA_004124795.1 Poropuntius huangchuchieni
GCAAAATTCATTAGGATATTAAGTAAAGACCATGTTCCATGAAGATACTTTGCAAATTTCCTTCCATAAATATATCAAAACTTAACTTTAACTTAACTAAGGATTTCATTTGGACAACTTTAAAGGCGATTTTTTTTTAATATTTAGATTTTTCTTTCACCCTCAGATTCCAGATTTTCAATTAGTTTTTATCTCTGCCAAATATTGTCTGAATACATCAATGGAAAGCTTATTTATTCTGCTTTCATATGATGTATAAATCTCAATTTCGAAAAATGTACCCTTATGACTGGTTTTGTGGTCCAGGGTCACATTTACCCTAAAAAAGTTAAAATAGAAAATAATAATGAAATAAAACACTAAAAACTGTACAATATGAAAAATGGTTATTAATTTTGAGGTTTGTATGAGTGTTTTGAGTGTTTTCGACTAACTTATATTACTATTATTTTATGTTAATACACTAATTATACTAATATGATTTATATTATATTTAATTTAAAAGAATAGTATTTTGAGGGGACAGGTTATCTGAATAGAAAAAAGTGAAAATTAGCATAGACGATTAAATATAAAATACGATATTTCTCACTCTGTCTATCTCCGGGTGCTGCAGAAGGAGCTGTACGATTTCTGCATGACCACCAATGGCTGCAAAGTGCAAAGGAGAGCTCAGCTGGCCGTTCAGCAGATTGGGGTTACAGTTCCCTTTCTCCAACAGAAGCTTAGTGGCCTCCACTTTTCCATGCCTGAAGTTAGAAAAAAACCCATATCAATTTATATTCTAGAGGGCCTTTTACATCAGTTAAGCATCAGGAGGAAAATGGATCCAAGTGATCTCATGTTTTCGACTGAGAAAAAAGAGACCTAAACAAACACTTCATATGTAGTTACTTATTTAAAGAATATATATATACCAGCATGCATAATGAATGGGTGCCCAGTGGTCACTGTCCAGCTGTTTAACCGATAAACCACTGTCCAGCAGTTTGGACAGAAGCTCAGTGTCTCCTTCACAGGCACTGCGGTGCAGAGGGAAATCATCCACCCACTGGCGCTCTCTACAGGACACAGAGTGGTGACAAAAACATGATCAGTCCCCCAACAGATGTGCATTTGGATTGTTTTAGTATTGAATGATCCCTGATTATTAATGGATTGATTATATAAAACACACAGAACAATGGATTTTTAAGTGCATATACTGACTTGTCTTCTGTGACGCTGGTCATACTGTGCTGCCATTTGTCTCTCTTTGGAATTTGGATTTTGGAATAATCTGGTGCTCCCAAGCCAAAGTAAGGGTTGATGATGACTTTGTCCACCTTTATGCAAGAGTTTAATAGTTAAATATTGTTATAAATATTATTATGCATTCAAGTGATCAATTAGAAAAGAATTACATTAGACAAGTGACTATTGAGTTTGGTGACAAAAGATGTTTTAAGGTTTTTAAAAGATGTCTCACCATGGCTTCATTTATTTGATTAAAAATTAAGTAAAAACAGTAACNGAACAAGTGACTATTGAGTTTGGTGCCAAAAGATGTTTTATGGTTTTTAAAAGATGTCTCACCAAGGCTTCATTTATTTGATTAAAAATTAAGTAAAAACAGTAACAATGTGAAATATTTTTAACATTTAAAATGTATTTCATGATCCTTCAGTAATCATTCTAATATGCTGATTTGGTGCTCAAGAAAAATATATAATTTTCAATGTTGAAAAAAATAATATGTTTTGTGAAAATCAGGATGCATTATTTTCTGAATAGAAAAGAACAGCATTCATTTCAAATAGAAATCTTTTGTAACATTATAAAAACCTTTACTGTCATTTTTGATCAAATGAATGCATCCTTGCTGAATAATTTCTTTCTTATTGACCCCAAACTTTTGAACAGTGGTGTACTTGTGTCTGTTCAATTATACGCATGGTCTATGAATCCAATTCAAAACACAACCTACTGTTTTCTGGCCATAATCATGAAATAGAGTCTCACCCTGTTAGTGTACTGCAGATCTGACCCATAGAGCGGGTTCTCAATGCACAAGTCAGCTTTCTCCAGGGACATCATCTTGCTCTTGATCTCCAGAGCCGTATAGCCCATGTGGAGCAGGCCGTCAGTGTGCTTGCTTTCCACTGCATATGCCGGGTTACTCACATTCGTTTTCACACGGTCTACCGGAGCCGGCCGGAAAAGAGCAGGAATGGCGTGAGGCACAGTGTGCTGCTCTGCTAACCACCTGACACAAACAGAGACGTTACTTTATTAACATGTAATGTAGCAAACAACATTTCAATAAACACTTGTCTTATAGCTCTGAGAGCATCTGAATGCGAGTGTATTCCTAAAAAGGGACTAAAATTAACTTTTAGAAAATAAAAACATAACATTTACAGTATTTCTCTACAGATTTTTGTCCAGTCCTACAATGAGAATGTCAACTCTACCTAATAAGCAAAAGACTACTGGTTATATTATAATAATAACAATAGTTGGGTCTTTCTACGAAATCGGTGCCTTTTGCGTCCCTAAGAATTAATCAAACATAGATTTAATAAAACAACATGTACAATACTATATATGTTTTCATCAATATTACATCAAAAAAAGTCAATTAAATATTATTTTAAATAATTAAAATATCATTTGTGCTGGTAAGGGTAAGGTTTTTGGCCTATCCCTCACTATGATTTTTCTTCTTCAGCAGGACTTTTAATTTGCAAAATTAAGGCTAAATGATATAAAAATTAAATTCCCATATTGTTCTAAATATAGTCTTGTTGTTAAGCAATGTTTTTGCCACAAGTATGCATTTTTTTAATATAAATAAAATATAAATCATTTTATTGGTGCCCTCTGATTTTATGTCAGCCCTGTTACTCATCAAAAAACCCTTGTAAAATAATGTACAATTAAGTGACATTTCTAGGAGGTTACATCATCTCTCAATGAGGATTCCAAAACTTAAAACATAAGGATGTTTCTCTCTCACTTCTATAATGTCCTATTTTTGATTTTGATTTATGAGGCTTGACTGATGGGGAGGGGCATCACATCATGCAGTGTCAATACTGTTACCATTTCTAAAATGTAAATTTAAATAATTGTTTCTTGTTTCAAGTAAAATCCTTTCAAAGTGATCCTTTCAATTTGTGATTTTGTGAACTTGACTATTAGTTGGCAATTAGCAAATTTGCTTGAAATCGTTAAATGTGTTACTTTTTATAGTAACAGGTTTTAACATTTGGGTAACAGGGATAAAACTGATTAGGATTGACCCAGGTCCATTTTAAAGGTCACCATTGGTATATTATTGAGCTAATGCTGCCTATACCATTCTGTGGCATACGAGTTCTAATTAAACTGCAATATCTAGTAACGCTTGTGTCAGTAACAGGGTTGAAAAAGTACCAAAACATAAAGGTAGAAAAATAGTCATAAAAGAAAGAATTAAATAGCCTGAGCAGGCACAATACAATTTCTTGCCATTTTAAGGAGTCTTCATTTCATGTATATTAAAAAAATATGGATTAATCTAATTTTATTTTTCAATTTTTCCATTTCATGGAATGTTATGACAATACGTCCCACCTTCCTGTTTTAATAGCAAACAGGCCACAGAGAAATTAAATTGTCTTTATATGATCATAACATCTCTAAAGTCCTATCAGCATGATTTCCAGACATTTTGATAATCAGGAATGATGTCCAAACTTACTTGTCCAGAGCAAGTAGCATCTTTGAGGTGGTGGAGGAAAAATGGGCACTGGTTTCACTACACACACGCATAATGTCCTGAAGGCAGTAGAAACTGGGGCTCCCAGGGTGATAAACAGACTTGCTGTTGTCTACATTGGAAAACAGACCATATTAAATTCAACGCTCACTGCTTTGTAACATTATTAGTAAACTGCATGTGTATACATTACATTTTGAAAATATTTAAATACAAACCAGATATTTAAAAATTGCAACAAAAATAATAATACATAATTTACTGTATTTTAGATCAAATAAATGTAGCTTTGGTGACCATAAGAGACTGTAACTTTTTTTTTTTTTTTAATCTTACAGTCCCCAGACTTTTTGTACACGCATACATACACAACTTTAATTTGCACAAAACCTTTTGGGCACCCATGAGAGTGCTTGCAGTCTTACCTTTGACATTAATTGGCACAATAAATAAGGAGGCTTCCTTCCCTTGGCTGTCACCATCTAACTGAAACTTCCTCATGTGCACAACACGTTTCCCTGCAGCAGAGATCATATATGCTTTAGTGGATCTAATTAAGAGCTGATTATTGTGCCGTAGAGCTGAACGATGAGGTTCTGAAACCAAACACCTATTGCAAAGACCACTAACCTATTATGCCCTGGTTATTGGATATGGGCTTCGTGGTTTCATCAACATACTCCAGAATTGACTTTGTCCGGTCACTGTCTGCCTGAATTTTTGTCCCAAGCAGTACTTTTTTCCGTTTTTTCTCTTTTCCCTCTAGTGGAACTTCAATAAGTAAAATCTGTATGGAAAAGCAAATTTAAACATGGAGATGTCTAAAGATGAACTTTAAGACTAATGCTTCACCTATACCTCACGCACCTCATAGGCTTTAGCTCGGTACTCTTTGGAGTTGAGGCTGGCTGTGTTCTTTGGTCGTATAACAGCTACAAACACTTCCTCTAACTCTTGATTTCCCATCACGTAGCTCCTCTTTAGTTCCAGCTGTCATTAATTCTTTAAACAACATGCCTGCAATTATATAAAGAACATGTAGGAGGATCAGCATCAAGCAACAAAAAGCACCAAACAAAAAAGTGACAAGTTATTCTGTCCTTCATTGTTACACACGGTGCACTTAGTAATGAAAAAAAAATAAAATAAAATACTTACAGTAAGAAATTAAGTCACTGAAGTTCGGAAAAACAAAAGGGTATATAGCGGCATTTTTTAATTTTTGGGTAAACTATTTCTATATCAGTGAATTCAGAGA
>SCHK01349125.1:7649-11114 GCA_004124795.1 Poropuntius huangchuchieni
TAACAAATGCATTTTGTAGATGCCAAAACCAATTTACATTACATGAAACATTAAATGATGCGAAATTTTGAAAAAACGTTGAAGCCAATGAAAGACATTTCTTACCCAATGTTAAAAGCAGGGACCTGACCAAAGCTGAAGCCTCCACCAGAGGGAGGATTTAAAGCAGGCATTGCAGGACTGGCGGCAGGAGTTGCTGGAGCTGTTGATCCGGCCCCAAAGGCAAACACACTATTGTTGCTCCCTGATGCTCCAAATCCACCAGTGCTTCCAAATTGGAAACCTCCTTCAAAAATAACAAATGGGGTAACTGTTATATAGATGCATACAAATAACTAGGGTTATTGGCAGGCTTTACTAGGTAGAATGGTGGTCAATTCCATCCTCAAAAATCTCAGTTTGAATTTGTAAAGCCCGACTGATTTTGGTAGAACTTGGAAGCTAAAATGCAGTTAGGACATTGCTAAACAAAAGCAGTTAGTTGTACTGGTTTAGAATGACTTGATTTTGAAATTCAGAATGAATGATTTTCAGTAAATGTTCTTTTTTTCTGCTGATGTTAAACAAGTCTCTCTGACCTTGGCCTGTGGAGGAAGGAGTAGATCCAAACGTAGGTGCAGAGTTGGCTTGCTGACCGAATACAGGGCCAGAATTGGGCTTAGCCCCGAACGTAGAAGCTGGGGAAGCGGTGACCGAGAATGAAGGTGCTGCTGACCCAAACGCAGGAGCACTGGGTTGAGACGCGCTTTGTCCGAAGATGGGGGTCTGTCCAGAGCCAAAGCCAGATGAAGGTGCGGCAGAACTGAAGACAAATGGAGAAGGGTTGGCAGGTGGAGCTGGAGCTGCAAGAGATAAGTGAAATTAGACAATTGTACACAATGACATCCAAAAGGTCAAAAGCACACTAGACAACAATATGGGACATTTGGTGCCAAACTAACCGGCAGAGGCTGGGGTGGAGGACGCAGCAGCACCAAAAGCGAAAGCAGGGGAGGATGAGTTTGTGCCCGAGCCAAACTGGAAAGGTTGTGCTGGGGCAGGTGCAGCAGAAGGTGCCGCAGGAGGTGCCGGCTGGCTATCCTGCGGCTGCTGTCCAAACACGAAAGTCTTTGCCATGGTTTGTTCAGAGGAAGTACTCTGGCCAAATACAAAGGTACTTGAGGGAGCAGGTGTGGGAGCCAGGGAAGAGGTAGTGGGTTTGCCGAAAAGGCTGGGGGTGGAGCTGGAGGAGGAGCTGGAGGAAGCTGGGGTGCTCGAGGAGTTGGCCATGAAGCCAAAAGTGGGCTTTGGAGCAGATGTGTCTGAAAAGCATATAGTTGTAGAGTAAAACTAAGGTACTACTGTAACATATATAACTAAAGCCATTAGGAGATTAGAAAAGACACCTTCACTCACCTGTCATACTTTGTCCAAAACTAAACGATGGCTTTGGAGGTTCTGCTGACTCAGCAGGTTTCCCAAATGTGAGCGTAGGCTTGGGAAAATCTTTTGGAGGGTCCGGCTCACCGAAAGAGAAGCCCAAGGTTGGTGCCAGTTTGTCAGCTTCCTTGGAAGCACCGAATAAGAACGCAGTGGAGGGTGCGGAAGTGTCCTTTTTCTCTTCTGGTTTTCCAAAGGTGAAGGTGGATGTCACCAGCGTTTGTTCTTCTTCTGAGGAGTCCAATACACTCATTGTTGCAGTCATTTCAGCTGCTATAGACCTTTTCCTTAAAAGAGGAATGACATTTGCTGCTGCTGTTGTGGTGGCGGGGGTTGAAACTGTTTCAGAGGGAGCAGGGGCATCATCTTTCTCAGCTTTGGACTGGGACACAGAGAAACTAAAAGATGAATTTGAGCTTCCTTTCTCACTGGGTTTAGCTCCAAATAAAAATGCTGAGTTTTCAGAGCCAGAAGCCTGAGAGCCGAAATTGATTCCATTACCGCCACCAAATTTAAATCCTGCACTAGAATCCTGAGATTTAGTCTTTTTTTCAAGAGAGTCATCCATGGATGTACCAAATGCAAAGGCCTTTGACACGCTCTCTTTTGTTGCTGTGGATTCTGACGAGGAACTACCAAATTTGACCCCACCAGAAGCTGCATCAGAGGATAAGCCTCCAAATTTGAAGCCCTCTGATTTTGAGGTTGAGTCAGACGATCCAAATCCAAATTTAAATCCTCCTGTGGTGGAAGTAGTATCTGAGAAAGTGCCTCCAAACTTTAGGCCAGCAGAGGTCGAGTCCGTAGAGCCAGTACCAAACTTAAAACCGGATGAACTTGAGTCTGTACTGCTGGACTGAACGCCAAAAGATGAACTAAAACCTGAAAAAGAAATGAGAATTATGGTCATCAGCCTGCTTCTACTAAACAGAAAACAGCTGCTTCGAAGTCTCCTGACTTACAGAAAAATCATTGCAATGCACTTTACCTTTAGACTCTATTTTAGCTCCTGGTTTTGCTGACTGGCAGGCCACACACTGCTGGTCCTCTGCCTTATTCTGAACACAGCACACCTCACACTCCCAGCTCCCCTCAGGTTTCTTGAACTTGTCCCCGAATCCTAACAAAGGTGCAGCAGTGCTTGCAGGTGCAGAGGCTGGAGTCGAGACCGCTGTGGCTACAGCTCCTATAATACACCAAGGAGTAAGACATCAGGTATACAAATATTTCCGATGCAAAAAATGCAAATTAGTTTGATGCAGATATTGGAAGCAGGGTTTTTTCCCCTAAATTTAAGGTAAATCCTTCTCTACTATTCCATGGATTTTACAGGGCTGTCCATTTTTGGCGGGCATTAAAATGTTTTAACTTTTAACAACTGCAAAACTGAAACTTTACCTGGTTTAGAGCTCTGACAGGCTACACATTTCACATCCTGTGCCTTGTTTTGAACCATGCATACATCACAATCCCAAGACCCTTCTGGCTTCTTAAATTTGTCCCCAAATCCTAACAGTCCAGTTGCTGAAGAAGCGGTTGATGTTGTGGTGGTAGTAGGTGTAGAGGTGGCAGAGAGGGTGGATGAGGCCTCAGAAAGAGCTGGTAGAGTCAGGCTAGATTTCACTCCAGTCCCAGGTTTGGCCGTGTCACAAGCTACACATTTAACTACATCCGGTTTGTTCCTGACTAAACATGTGTCACAGTCCCAGCTACCAGCTGGAGGAGCAAAGAGGGAACTAATGCTTGCAGGAGCTTCTGTGGGTTTACTGTCCGATTTAGAGGAAGAGTCTGTGTTGGGTTGTGGAGCGAGACAAGCCACACACTTTTTGTCCGAGGACTTATTTTGCAATAGGCAAGTGCCACAGCTCCATGACCCTGCAGGTGGCCTAAACTTATCACCAAAACCAAGAGGAGCCAAGGATGTTGATGCAGACAGTAAAGGTTTATCAACTGAGTTCTGAGCAGGGGACGTAAATCCTGAAAACAAGAAAAGGATAAATATATAAAATATAAAAAGCAACGACTTAAATCTTAACAGGAAAAAAA
>SCHK01349306.1:407-13052 GCA_004124795.1 Poropuntius huangchuchieni
CAGCTTGCATAAAGTATTGTGAGATCCAAACACCTGGACCCCTCTGGTGAAAACGCTCCTATTTTGCATTTTACTAATTTGTCTCTTTTTTTGTTTTCATGATAGCAGAACCCGAGCAAGATTGTCCGAAACCGAGATCCAAAGAGCATCTTGAGCTTCAATGGAAGAAGAATCTGACCTCCTTTACAGTCACATGATCAATGTCACTAATTTACTTAGAATCTGAAATAGTTCTAATTCATTAACATCAAGTTTCTTTGCTTCCAACCTAACCCTAAGCTTTCAAAATGCAGAAACATTCAGTTACACATTCTGCACCATATCTTCCGCACTGACCGCTTTCACTATAATGACACTTGACTAGCATTTGCATCTTTTTATTTGTACTTCAAGTTGGATGTGAAGTGCATTTAATTGGCTGTACTTGAAATCTAATATAATCTAATCAAGATGGCAAAGTCTGTAAGCATTGTCTGCATCGCCATACGTGCATTAAGACTTGCAGGACCGGTTTATGGTGTGGGTTTGGTGGTTATGGCTTCTGAGTGGAACCAGGCTGTTGAATGTGATGCTGAGTTTAAACCTTCAGCCCTGTTATCTGAATCCAGTGGTGTGGTGATCTGTCAACAGTTCCCTCCTGTGAACACCCCCACCACCTCCACCGGATCAGCCTGCACTCCCCGCCTGCAGAGCCCATTAGAAGCCCCACATAAAAGCCTCTGAATGGGCTCTTTCAGATTAGCACTGATCCCACATTGTTTATGCGGAGTAATTAGGAGCATACAGGAAAGCCCGGAGGTTAATTACAAAAGACTAGATTACAGTCATATCTCTGTCATGTCTAAACAAGCAATGCACTGCAATACTTTCGGAGACCCCAAATTAATTTGCTTATTGCGTCCTCTGTTTTATGTTTTGCTATTTATACAGAAACTTAATGTGAGAACTATGAAAGTGTGAGATTTATGTGCTAAAAAAAGTGAGATTTATGCGAAACTAACATCACAATGTGACAATAGTCCTGGCCCAAAGTCACACTTTTCGTTGAGTCAATGTTGCTGTGTCAAAAAACTCTCAAACTAAATAAAAGTATGGTGTGTACACATTTACGAGAAAATTACTAATAAAGTTGAAGTCTATGCATTTAAAATTAAAATCAGGAAAATTACACCAAGCAAGCATCACCAAGACCGCAATATTCAAAATTTTGTTCTGTATGGTGGCCCTGATAGGAAACAGTAGTCATATACCAACATTTCCATATCTTTTTAAAATACATTCAATGTTATACACTACTGCTATTTTAAATCAAAAAATGAAAATTTGACTCCCCCTCATGTCACTGCAAACCTGCAGAACATAAAATATTCAGATATTCTGAAGAATTCTGGTAACAAAAGTTTTGGTTGTCACTGACTACCTTTGTACGGACAAAAAAAAAAAAAAAACGTAGACATTTCTCAAAATATCTTTTATGTTCTGCAGAAGAAAGNNCTTTTGGTTGTCACTGACTACCTTTGTATGGACAAAAAAAAAAAAAAAATAGAGACATTTCTCAAAATATCTTTTATGTTCTGCAGAAGAAAGAAAGTAAGGAATGATATTAGGGGAGTAAATGATGGCAGAATTTACATTTTTTTGGGTGAACTGTCCCTTTAACATGACTGGCAGTTCCTCATTACATCTGAGTATCAAGTGAGACCCACTCCCCCAGTTTTCACTCACACACAGCAGATTTTCCGGATGAATGAAACGGGAGAGGGTCACATCAAACGGGTCTGCGCCACAGAACAAATAAAACACAAATCTGCTCTCCTCCTTGGCCCTGGATCCCCTTACACGCTGCCCTTGGCTCCATTGATCTTCATGTGCAAAGTGTGTCAGATGGATAGGGAACAGGATCTGAGGAGCTGGAATGCATGTCCTTGCAGCTGCTGATATGATAGAGCTCAAGGTCAGGCCATCAGTGAAACACAAACAAAAACCTTTAACAGGAAGTTGATGCATGATGTGCCATCATTACGAAAAAAAATAAACATTAGGCTAAGCTCCATAACTGACAATAAATTACAGAGCAAGCACAATGTCTGACTGAACCAGTTGTCATACTGACATGGTTTCTTTTTGGGTGCAGCATTACGTGGATTTTGCGGCGGTTTGGGGCTCTGCTGCGCCATCTACTGACACTTTAGTGCAACTGCATCATATCTAACAACTACTGCCACAAGCCTGAATACAAGGGAACCAACAAGAATTTGGACTCTTAAGTCACACATAGAAAAATGTTATATTAAAATTAAAACCAAGTGAATTTATGAAAGCACAAGCACACTTTTCAAGCAAAACATTCTACAATTCATGTTTTTATAGATATCAAATGAGATATGTTAATCAAAATAAGCCATTTTGTGAAAAAAAAAAAAACTGAAGTTAGTTCTGAGGAAAGGTCTAGAATCATTTATTCCAGATGCCATTTGATGTGATTTATGTAATCTAGTGTAATGATTTGCATGTGTTCAGCATGGCACTTCCTGAAAAAGGTGTAAATACATATATAAAACTATTGTTGGATAACCATACTAAAATATTGTTTTGCATACTGTAATTGAAATATATATACACAATAAAATGTTAATGCATGTTAATTAGCATCGTCTGTCATTCATGTTGTGAATTAGGAGTGTGAATGACACATCTACTATTTGAGGTGTAACTGAAAGCTTTCATATCATGTGCTCATCAGAAGATTTCCGCTGGCTTCCCTCCCCCTCTGTCTTCACTCAGCTCTCTGTCTCCACAGGGTAAATAAGGCATTATATATGCTAATGATATGCTCTGGTCCAACAAAGAGCTTCTGCTCTCATGTGGGGCCGACTCTTTTGACCATTCTCAACCAGCTGTTTGCTCTCTTTCTCCACACATATTGGCCCAGTTGTGAGAAATTAAATTAAACTAAATATTTAAGACCCAGATTATAGCACCTCTAGAGGAGACTCCATGGAGATGGTATTTAAAAAAAAAAACATGCCTCATTTATTGAAGGTGTCTTTTCAACATTGTGTTGTTGTAACACTGTCATGAATTAAATGATATTATCATTGACACTGATGCCAGTCAGAGACTCTTATCAAGTGTCATACTCTTTACATGTAGGGACACATACCATCTGTTCAGAGTGATGTTTCATTAACATCTGGCACAGATGGCCCAACACACACATACACTAATATCAGAGTACAATCTGCAAGGTTCATGTCCATTGTCTCATTTTGCCAAACACTCTGTGGAAAGCTAATTGTTTACAGTGAAACAGTGTATCAAAAACACACTCTTCTTAATTTTGAAGAGTGTGTTTTTGATATTGATGGTTCCATCAAGAACCTTTAACTTTCCATCGCCAAAATGGATCTTCTATGGCACTGCAGCAAAAAAAAAAGCATCCAAAACGTTTTTTTTTTTGTTCAATTCTAAGGTAAAATGTATGAAAATATGAATAAATATAAAAATATTTATTATTTAGGCCTAAACAATGTCTCAAAACTATTAACCAGCCCACAATGTCTTTGTGCAGCCCACCCATGCTTTCCACATGCATCAGAAAGCAGTGGGGTGACCAGAGGCCAGCTGTAGGCCTGTAGGTTGAAGCTGGTGGAGGAGAGGGGCCTGTAGGCACCACCCTCTCATCTCATGCTGAGCCAAGTCTTTGTGATCTGAGATCCTGCCTCAGCACTGCCCATCTGTCCAGCTCCCAACAACACGCATTCTCTCATTCATTAGTCAAACAGCAATCTGCTTGCCATGGCACACATCTACCTGGCTCCTGTCCATTTGTGTTCTCATCACATCCCATCAGAGAAACAATATTTGGTTGAAGGGAAGACCCGAGTACTAAAAAACATGGGTACAGCCAGTCTCCTTTTATACTAGCTGATGGTTTACCAAATATAGGTCAAATGTGAGTGTGTGTGATTGGAGCAACAGGCATTTTGGGATGAATCATGGAATAAATGCTTTGAAGTAAAAAAGTCTGCCACCTATCTGTGGAGAAGTGCTAGTGCCAGGGTGCAGCTTTCTCATGAAGTGAGAAAGAGAGGTGCTTTACTAGGGACATGGACAATTATTACTAGGATTTCACCTGTTATAATATTTTGTCAGATACTCAATTGAGTATACTGTGTCAAATCAAAGCATCTTGCTAAAACTTACTCGAAAGTAAAAACTTTTCATACTTTTTACAGTGCAATTTATTAGCATTTGAATTAGTCAACCTTTTTCTTAGTTTCAGATTAGACTGATGAAATCAAGAAGCTGAAGAGATTTTCTCAAGATGCACGAAATTTAACTATTTGTCTCAGTGTCCTATAAGGCTCCAAAACACCAAAATAAATTAATCTGAAACTTGCCTATAAAAACTATAAATTCAGCAGCAGACATTTTTAAACGTAACTGTTGATTTATGTTTGCCCATCCTCAAAAATGGTTATAATTAAAATTATTTGCTTAGGTGAAACACTAATATTTATCACTAATCATTACTACACTAAAATGAACTGAACTAATTGGTAAAGTAAATAAAGTTGCTATGAAATTCACCCTGTTTTCTAAATGCATGTAACTGACCTTGATGTGAACAATTTATTCATGCACGTTTATAATAATGTTTAATCAGAACGTCAGTTAAACATCAGACATCTCTCTGGTGATGTATACCAAAATTCATCACTCATTTAGTCAGCTTAAACCCTTTCTAACAATTGACTGTGAGCTCAAATTCAGATCATCCTCCTTTCAAATCAACTGATAGACAGAACCAAGTCTACATTTTTTAGTTTTCAACAAACCACTACATATGTCACAATATGAAAGAAAAGATCTGTTGCTACTAAAATGAAACTTCAACACACAGTTGAGAGATTAGTTCAGTGTTTTCTGAGATGACTCCATGTGTGATTCGCTGTAGCAAATCTGCTTGTTATCTTGATAAGAAATGCTCCCCTTTAATGATTTTGCTCAAGCTTCCATGTTCCTCACAGATATTAATCACTGGAAACACGAACAGATATTTGAATATGCTAAATGTGTTATTTCAACATGCTCTTCCCTTGAGCAGAACACCTGACCCAAATACTCCATCCGTTATGGAAATATCATCTCTTTTTGGAAGCCTTAATGTCCACAGTACTGGTTCTGTGGCTCTAGCTGGTCAAACTCATTTTTCATCATATCTGTAGACTGATTCCTCATTCTGGCCTCCTGGAACACACACTGAGAGAGAAGAAATGAGGAGCAGAGACAGAGAAGTGAAAAGAGAAAATACAGAGGGAAAGACAGGATCAAAATTTCCAGACGCGTTTTGCCAATCCCTGCTGTTAACCTTCAATTGCCTTTTTAGGCATTGCAGCATGCATCAAAGGCATAGGTGGGACGAGGATAGTGCTTACCTGTTGTAAACACAATGGTCAACAACGGGACAGCTAATTATGTCAGGGGCCAGGGCATTCTTGTGGCTTCATTCTCACAGTCATAAAGTAAAACAAGGCGGCAGCTAATTGGTTGGGACTGCCGGCTCCATGTGGGAGACCTGTCTGTTGTTACCTGGCCTGTGCTTCTGCCTCTCTCTTTACTTGGGTGCCCCTCCCATCATGCCCACAGACTGGATTTCCTTTTTAGGGCATAGCTGTCACAGACCTGGAACAGGCTCTGGATTCCCCTTGCTTCCTTTCTTATTCAGTCCACCCTGTTTCCTTCTTCATCCCTCTCTTCCTGTCAAAATGTGTTGAATTTCCTTTGTTTATCAACAAGCATGCTACCAAACACATTCAATAACACAGTAACAATTCATGATATTTGATGCCATTTTTAGAACTGTATTTAGTCTTAAAGACTTCTCTGATTCACATTCAATTGAAGAAGCTACACTAGCATAGTAAACTGATTTAATCATCAGAAGACCATTTTTTCTTCCAAAAACCTAAACAGCAACAAAACCACCCCAGATATGAAAAAACACCTATGAACGGCAAAATAATGGTGTGTTCAAGTCATGTCAGAAAAGATCATATGTATGACTTGAACATGCATGAACACAGTGTCACAATTACAAGTGGGAAATGCAGGATTTTCGTGAGTTTCCGAGATGAGAGCATGTCATTGAGATAAGATGGTGGACACAAAGGATGCCGCATCTGTAGTTGTTGGGTAATTTGTTAAAATGTATATAATTACTATTTTTCTATTTACAACTAGTTGAATGTAAAAAAAATATTGAACAACATACAATTACAATATCATATTTAACAATTCAGTTTACATCTTTAGAAAATTTAACAAAAACATAAAAAGCAAAAACACAACTGATGCACAAATGTATTCATAATTTTGTAGAAGTAGAGTTTAAAGACCTTGCTGTATTTTTTGTACAAAATGTACATTGCCATCTTGGTCTGACCAAAGTGATTTGCACCTGCCATCATAATTGCAATTTCCCAACTTATAAAACACAAACTTCCCAGGACTTGAATACACCAATAGTCCTGATCCATGAGGCCAGTGTGTGCAATAACAAAAGATTTAGAAGTCATTTAATCTAATATGTAATTATTTTGATGATTCTGAAAGTATTGCAGACATTCAGAGAAAACATGATTTGATTACGATTTTTCAAGTGATTAAATCAACAGTTTTTCTGTAACTGTCAAATAAGTGGAATGACATTATTTGGGGTAAATGGCCACTGTTTAAAAGGCCGAAGGAGTGAAAACCACTATGGTCAAAAATGCCACCAAAACACAGTTAGATTGGCAAAGGAGGAGGAAGTGTTTTCTATAACCAAGAAGGAACAAGACTGCAGCAATCACAATAGAGATTCCAGTCTGAAGCGCACCTATGTATACGTACATCAAAATGTACAGAACTATTTCTATAAACATCAAGAGATAGACTGCCATGCATTTACATAATTGAATCAAACCAAACTTATCAATTTCTTTGTAAACAAATGATGTTGTTTCATCAATACACAACAAGAAATCTCTCTGACTGTGCTTGACCTTGCAAATGAATACTCCATTTAAACATTCATCACCTCCGTCCAGACTTTACATGACAATGGTTTTCCAGAGTGCTCTTTTTCCTTTCTAACAGGCAGCAATATTTAGAAACAAAAGCAGGTGAAGTGACGTCAGCCCTCATCCAGTAAACAGAGCATCAGCCAGTCAGTCATAAAGAGTGGTGGTGGGATGGGCACACACTGTATGAACACAGACCATCCCAGACTCGGCCTGTAGGGGAAAAAATGCTTTTTCCATGGCTTAGCACGATTATTGCTGCAGTCACGGTACCCTTAAAGGCCTCTGACTGACCCTCTGTTGCCTGCGGCAGTTGGCTTGGCTGTGTTTTTAGGAAGGGTGGGAGAGAATGAAATGCTGCTGAAACAGAGGGGATCAGGGTGGAGAGGCTTCCCAGTTCAGAGGCGGAGCTAAAAGAGAGAGGCCAAGGCAAAGGGCCAGCCAGAATACTAAGCATCTCAATTTCAATACCCCATAAAACAGCAGAGCCCCGAAAAACAGGCGTGCCTCCCCCTTTTTGCATTGTTCATGCACTGGAAAGAGGAAAGATCCTATGCTTCCCAGAGAAGGCGTGTGAAAAGCTGGTTGCATTACAGTCACAAAAAGTAGGTCACAACATGGTTATAAGATTCAGCTTTAATAAAGTCTGAATGTGAATAATTAACGGCATAAAATCCAGAATGACGTGAATCAAATTAGTTGGCTTAAAATGCTAATTCCCCACTTGAATGTGCGATTCCTGAATTGCAAGTCAGTGAGTTTTAAAGCTTTCTAAATATCAGCAGCCTTTATGTTCACTTTGCTGCCTCATTACATGGTTAACAGGCCTGAGTCTTCCAGCTGTGCAAAAAGTGCATTATGTAACATGAGGAAAGGGGGATGTTATTCCTGACCTACATTCTGTATGTTGGGAATGCCTGAGCGATGTCGTGAACTACAGTCCTCACATTCAGTCTGTTTTTAAACACAGTTTAGTCACCTTAATCAGCATTTGGGGGCCTTCAAAACAAAGATATTATTTTTGGATCCATGAAGGTACTTTTCTTATGTTGTACATGTGATTGTGTTTTAATAAAAACACTAATAAGGTTAAAATACACATTTCCCAAGATGTTTTTTTTTTTAATTCTTGCTCACATACGTTGAATGGTTAATGCACATTTGAGTGGCTGTTGACTGATACAAGGGCTTAACTCTTAATTACAGGGTCATCAGGGTCAGCTTTCCATGAGCCAATAAGATTTAGTTACATAAGAGCTGCAGGTAATTCTAGTGGCGCTCAGTTAACGTCTTGCTGCGCCTCCATGAAAGTAGACTTTGACATGGGCAAGCATTCACCCAAAAACCACTGTTTCATCCCACAATGTCAAGTTGATGATTACCATGCCTATGGGCTCAACCATACCCACCCTAACAAAACTTTTGTGTCTAGAGGCATGGGCACAGTCTATAATTTTCCTCTCTAAAGAACAGTTGTGGCACTGGACAGTGAACACACTGAGACCTAAACATAATTCAGACTGGATCTTTATTGACAAATGTGGTGACTCGCTTTTGTTATCTCAGCCAAAGGGAGAGGTGAAATCTTTTGTGTCCCTTAATCTTAAACATGACACTGGGTTAGTCAATAATCAACAAATAACAATCTGCTGAGAGGAATTTACCACCTCGTAAACCGAAGGAAAAGCTGCTGTTGCCACATCCACACATCAATTCCGAAGATATATGGTTCTGCTACAGCACTATGCTATTTTTTCTCACAAATCCAGCTGAAGGAAGTGACCCCGAACTCCTTTAAAGATCTCTGCCACTAAAAAAAATCAATTAGCATATTATGTCATGGAATTTTGTAGAGAAAAGGGAAATCAGAAAGAAGTCAGAGCTTACAAGGCAAGAGTCGCACGTCTTCAGAGCCCAAGCAAAACACAAGCTGAGTGTGCAATGAATAAGACGCACGCTTTGATGACTAAGTTTGGCAATCACTACCTGCTAGTCCTCTCCATATATGGAGGCTGAGAAGTTGAAGATAAAGCTAAGCCCCACCCATCAGCAAGCTACTCGTAATTGTTTGCTGTCTAAACTGTGCAAGGAGGGGCCGAGCATGAGAGTGACGGTGGCGAGTATGAGAACGTGTGCTTGTTTGGGAGCGGCAGATTAGAGTAAAAGTGAGAGAGATTTTGAAAAAGAATGAGAGACTGCTGATAGTGTATCTGGCTTAATGGATTGTGTCAAATGTTAGTGTGTGAAAGTGCAATGTGAGCGAATGATGTTGAGAGAACATGGCAAAACACAGAGAGATGAAATCAGCTATCTAAAGTTGAGACATCATCAGTCATCGTTGCCCTGCCAAGGCTGACTATATATGGATATGACCTCGCTGTCATTATTTAAAACCACTTCCTTCTTACTCATAGTGAGGCAGATTTGGAGGCAAACCTTCAGTTTTTAACTACAGAAATGAATGAGGAACACTGTTGCCTTAACTCAAAAAAACAAAACAGAAATCTAACTGTAATCTAAAGAAAATACTACAAACAAATGTCAGAAACATTTTTGTACATTGTGAGGGTTGAATTTGCATAAAATACTCAAATATGCTGCAAACCAAAAGTAAAAACGTCTTTGTTTAATTAAAACTCCCCAGCATCTCTGACCAAGCGCTGCTTCATTCATTAGGCCTAGAAGTTTCAATCTGATTTCCATGAGAAAGTCCCATGTGACAAGGGCCTTGAATTCTTGGCATTGTTACCATGTGACACACTTAAAGATTTCCTTTTATGGCGGTTGCTGTTACATCGACCAGAGGGCGAGGCCTAACACAGCCAAAGTGCACAAACTGTCTACAGTGAAAGCCCTTGAGGAAATAAATATGAAGAAACCTTTTGCGGACAAATTTAGAGGAAAAATGCAGCACGAGCCAAGCAGAATTTCTTGTTGTATTGTATCTTATCTCTCTGCATGAAAATTCTTCACATATCTGGTGATGTGAAGGGTTTCTATCATACTCAAATGTCAAGCATAGTTTGACAGGCCTGTGTATGAAATCATTTTACTTTTACAAAAATGTAATTGTAAATTATATTACATTATACACTGTGTTAAATGTGCATTACTTATAGAATATTGTACATTTACAAAAGCCACTCTTTCCGTTGGTTGTTATTCTGAGCTCTGCGCCACACCTGAGCCAAAAGAGCTCCCAAATTGCTCTACAAGAAAGGACTTGTCTATTTCTTTCACATTGCACAGTCAGTGCATTTCAAGTCACTGAAAATAAGCAAAAGGCTTGCAAGGATTGTGGCAAAAGGTTACAACGAAAGCAGTCATCAGAAAACCTTAGTATGGTTTTCCTTTCGATTGCTCATATTTTAAACACAATGTTATGCTAAGCTAAGTCCTAAAATGACTGTTTTTTTTTTTCAGCATTACATTAATGAGTGATGAAATGAGATGCACATACAAAACAACTAAACAAATAAATGCCTTCTGGTGGAGGGAATAATATTAATTTAAAAAAATCAAACAATACAATTAGACAACAAACATAGTCTTTATAAGCTCTTGAACAATTCTGCTAAAAGTAGTAAAGCACCCATACGAGGTGGGCAGCTGTTTACAAAGTAATTTTAACTAACCAGTTTGTGTGCTCTAATGTTGTCTTTTACACATCAGTGAGAGTGAGCCGGGCACTGCACATTGAACAGTAAGTATGTACTACTCAGCTGTACATTCCTGAGTTAGCTACACTCTACCCACACCAGAATATTTGAATGTGATTTCCTGTGCAAACTTGCAAAAGAAATGACATCCCTTAAAAATTCACTTCCTGTAAGACATGCGTAGGTCATTCCCTTATTTGGCAACTAACAATGGCCTTTGGTTTTCATGCTGTGGAATTTGAATCTTTTAAGGAAGGAGCTACATTTCAATGAGCAGATTTACTTGACTGGGTAAGATCTGAATGTGTTGAAGTCTGTGGAAATGACATAATTGTTTAGTAGTTAATTAGGTCAGTGCTCAGCTATTGGTTAGACTGGAAGGTTGAATGTATGTTTTGTGCCCTGTTGACCCAAACATAGGTCTCTGCCAATATTAATGCTGGAGCTCGGCCTTGGTACAACTCTCTCAGTCTAGCCAAAGATGTTGAGAGTGCCACACCTTATCTGTTTCACATAGACATCACTCAGGAATGACAGATATCTCATGCACAAGAGACATTAATACGAAACTCTTGAGAATAAAAGGTCTGATGAATAGGGTAATGGCAAAATGACAGCAAGTTTTCATTACAATATTTAGATAAAGGTTCCAGTGTAGTCAACATGACTGGCATGATTTGCAGAAACTAATCTGGCAATTTCTTCTAATAAAACCAGAGCTTTCATGAGCTGACCTTGCTGAAATATTCTTCAAGGGTCGTTTCAAGTGTATGCTTGACCAAGTTTCATGAATGTTGAAACCGCTCTCTGATATGTAAAATTCTATTGTGATGCAGGATCTCTTTCCTGTTAGCATTACTCAACTTCCTGTAGCAGGCTTAGGCTATGCTGCTTGGCACAGTAATCTCTCCCATGCTGGTTTAAAGGCTGACTAAGTCTGGAGTGCATGTCTGACTCAGTCCAGGGCCAATCCCTGCTCAGTCCTTCTCTCACGAGCAGACAGATGGTGGAGGGTAGATTAGCAGGCCTAGGGTCCTGGTCGAAAAGCAGATATTGCTAGAAACGGACCGATATGGTAGTACCATCCCACATGGCCCTTCGGCTCTGGGTAAATCCCAATGCATTCAGAGAGGAAAATTGCAGGCCACATAGTAGTGGAACCAAATGCATTAATCCTACATTCCAGTAGGATAAACATGCATTGATAATACCTTGGGCCATTTTATGCAATCTTTGAAGAAATTCTATCAGGATAATTTATCTACATCTCAATAACAGGGAATCAGTAACATTTTTTAATCTCATTAATAGCCCCTGTTAGCAGTGGTCAAAGTGAGGTGGTGTGTCAATCATGGACGATTTTTATATGACTCGATTTGTTTATTTTTTTCTGACCACTCATGCTAAACATCCTTTGGTTCATGAACAAAAGGCCTCAGGTAAACTATTTAATTCTGTTTACTGCACACAGTGTATGTGGCTGTCAAGTGATAAAAGAACGAAGACCCAGTTGAGAGGTCAAATAGTCATCAATCAATTCTCATGATTTGTCTTCGGCTTCATTATAATTATTTTCTAAACCAGAATATGATGAAAGTCTGCACAAATAGACATATTGACATTAACATCAGGTAATTTGGACATTGGAAAAAAAATAACTCAAATAGCTCAAATAAACAAAATGACTTGAATAAAGTTTTGTTTGATTATAGTTTAACAGTAAGTTCCTGTACTATATACAAGGAAAAAATGTAAAAGATCTAACCAGACATTTCATGTAATTTTACAGTACAATACTGTTAATTATATAATTTTTTGAATTAAAAAAGAACAAATCAATGTATAATGTAGAGTCAAAAACCGTAAACTGACATTCCAAGAATTCCCTGCATGACACTCCACATTTGAAAGTATTTTGT
>SCHK01349414.1:0-11487 GCA_004124795.1 Poropuntius huangchuchieni
GGCACAAATGTCCTTTGGAATATGTCAAGGCCAGAGCTAAACATTTGTAAATAGTCATGTGACAAAAACTGGCCACTTCAGCAGATTAAAAAAAGGAGTGTTTTTAGAGAAAAGTTGCTGAGAACATTTCAAACCAACTCTNGATTTGTAAATAATCATGTGACAAAAACTGGCCACTTCAGCAGATAACTTTTCTCTTTTTAGAGAAAAGTTGCTGAGAACATTTCAAACCAACTCTTCCACCCTTTCATGTTGTTGATAAGCTAAAAGTGTTATTGAGATTATTAACGGAAAAAACAATTACCTGCAAGGCTTTATAGATGACACCGGCAGACCGTGGAGATCGTGTAGTGTTGTTGTCTAACTGTTGCTCCACGCTGCGAAGCAGGCCGCTGAAGTCAGTCGGTGGGTTGTGGGTTCGAGTGCCCCGGTACTGAACCGAGCTGAATGCTTCCGGAAAGAGGCCAAGCTTTCTGAATCGTTCCTGAAGAAGCCGCTCGGCCGATTCCGATGGCTTGTCTGCAGTGTGTGCAAGAGAGGTATTATGCTTTTATTATTTTGCTTACCTTATCTTTCAGTGTTATTCCTAGCTTATTATTGTGGGGTAAGAAGGACAGCAAAGTAGTAAACATCCAAAACTGACCTGAGCCTAATAACTTGGTGTGGACTGTCTCATGGAAGATTATAACAGCAGGACCCAAAGTCGAAAGGGGCACATCCAAACCACAGCGTGCAGTTGTGGCTTTCAACTCCTTTGTGAAATGTTTTAGATACGCATCTGATGCATCTCCAAGAAACTTGAAAAGATCATCATGTAGCCGGTCAGCATGCGTCCGATAGATGACCAGATCAGAGACTGCAAGCACCTTCAGGAGGAGGCGGGTACGCTGTCCTTGGTTAGTTCCTGCCCCCAGGAGTCCCTCTGTGTCAACAACCACCACCCTATGGACAGGGTCCAGTGCTGCCCACACCCCAACGGTGCAGGATTCCTGGGTTGGAGATGTCTTGAAAACTTCACGACCCAAAAAGAAGGTGTGATTGAGAGTGTGGGACTTGCCTTCTCCAGTGTTGCCGAAAATGGACACCACCTTCAAGAGCTCCTCGGGCCTGCAGCCTAATTTCCTCACAAACTCCTGCTCATCCTTCACCTGTTCAGGTTGTGGAAATGAACATGTTGCTTAATAATGTGTTACATTTCACCTCACTTAATATCACACATTTTCCTTGTATCACGTATATTATTATTATTATTATTATTATTATGTTTGCATGTCATTATCTATTTTCAAATACAATATTTAAATATATATATATATATATATATATATATACACACACACACACACAGGTGCATCTCAAATAATCATGAAAAAGTTTTTTTTCTAGATTCATTACATGTAATGTAAAAGATTTCAAAAGTTTTTTTGTTTTAATTTTGATGATTAGAGTTACAGTTCATGAAAGTCAAAACTGTATCTCAAAATATTTGAATATTTACATTTGAGTTTGATTAAATGATTATCCCTACATATATTCTCTGTCTCCCTTGTTCTTTGAAACCACAATAATAGGGAAGACTGCTGACTTGGTCATTGACATCCTCCACAATAAGGGTAAGTCACAGAAGGTCATTACTGAATGGTTGGCTGTTCACAGAGTGCTGTATCAAAGCGTATTAAATGCAACGATGACTGGAAGGAAGAATTGGGTAGGAAAAGCCAGCTGCACAAGCAACAGGGATGACCGCAAGCTTGAGAATAATGTCAAGCAAAGCCGATTCACCCGTTTAACGACACTCAGCCAATCAAATCTGAGGACCAGAACTAACTTGTATAAAATGGAAAACAGGTGTAAAGTTCAAAGGTTACACAAACTGCTGACTTACTTGCATATCTTCCTTTTCATCCACTAGAAGAAAGCTGGCGATTTGCTCCAGTTTAGCTTTCAACGCATCCAGCTGTTCATCTCCAGTGCTGCAGTTCTTCTCCGCGGGTTTCGAGGGCGGGTAGACGGTGATAGGGTGCTTTCTTTTACTGACCCCGCTGTGAGTCCGCTTCTGACAGTCCAAACACAGGTTGATTTTACATCCCTGACAGCGGACCACTGCTCTCAGTCGACCCCCGTTCGGAACGCCCCCGTCCCCTTTACATGAATCGCAGTAGGGTACGTGTCCAGGTGAGATTCGGATCCTGTCGTGGTTCCTCATGCGCTCCTGACGGTGGAGCTCCAGCTCGCAGCGGACGCACTGCAGGCTGCCGCATTCGTCGCACTCGAAGGCGGCCTCGTCGGAGCCACCGCAGGCGTAACTCTCCTGACAAACCAGGACGCCGTTCACCCCCTTCTCCACCGACGAGCCCTGACTGCTCATTATACGTCTAAATATAACAGCGAGGTAGCGAAGCGAACGGAAGCGACCGAATTTAAAGTACTAAAATCCTTTAGTAAATATACTGACGAGATATTCCTCAAAGTTGCACCAACCTAAATGTACAATCAACAAGAGAGATGAGATATAATGCCTCAGATACGGTGCATTTGAGATCTTAAACAAAATATCTTACTCGTTTGCCTTGAATTTCATTGGAATTCGAAATGTGATGTGTCAAATTATGACACTGGCTTAAAATCAAATATTCAATATGAACTATAAATAGATCAGTTGACATCCGTATAACACTGGCACTAGGTCAGACTTGTCTAGCTTTCTGGCTGATTTTAAAGTGATCAAGCAGTCTAAAGTGTCTAAACTTACAAACTACAAGCAACAACAATCGACATGTATTTATTGGCAGATGTAAACACTAAGAAAACAGCTACATTCGGGTGTTGTTATCGTCCTGGGCTTTGTTACTCAAGCTAGCTAAGCTTAGCATACGTGTCTGTAAAAACACCTCCAATTTCAATGACTACAAATACTATGGGGTTAGAAATATGACTAATGCAGCTGAATTAATAACTGTTTAGTATCGTACAGACTGTCCTTAAAGTATGTTCACCCGACAACACATTGATCAACCCAGCTTTGACCGAACAAAACAAGCTGATTTCGAGCCAGAATCACACCGCAGTTTTCATCAAACAATCCGCTGCATTCCACACACGACAACGACCCTTTGATAAACACAAATTAATAAGCCGGTTGATGTCAAGATAAGTGTTTTTCCCCACCAGCTTGTAAAATGATTCCCCTCCCCGGTAGATTCGGGTGAATGTTGTTGCCAGGTCAGATCAGCTGATCGGCTTGTTTTCACTGGAGCGGAAGTCCAAGGTTACCAGCCGCAAAGCCAGATGGGAAACGAAGTACTGAGTTCTCCACAATCAGTATTTACTTGCAGGATGTGGCAGGAGAGTTGGTCAACAGATATATGATTTCAAAAACAAGATGGTGCAAGAGGCACATCCTTGGGAACATACGAGGGAACAGAATAATAACGTCCCATTGGGCATTCCTGTCTGAAAAAGACGTGTGCTTAATTTTATGTAGGCCTACACTTTAGTATAACTCAAATCTTGGAAGTATGCTTTTTTTATTATTATTGTACTTCCAGATAATATTAAATGAAGTTAATGACCACTTATGCTTCTTAACACTTGAACTTTTGAAAAGTGCACTTAGTAATGTCAAATAATTTAACATAATTTTTTTAATTATTTTGTTGTGCTTTAAAGAAGTACACTTAATATATAGACTAACATATTAAAGGACATGTGAAGTAGGCTCATTGATTTTTTCTTTCTTTTTTTTTGTTTTAACTGTATTTAATATTACGTTTAAAGTTGAAACTATTAGACTTTAACTGTAAATAATATAAAATTTAGTTCACTTACATTTGTCAAAGTATATTGTTTTAAAGAATATTAGCTATTTCTGTAATAGATACTCTTTTTAAAAAGTATCCTAAAGTGTAAACTCCCTTGTGTTCATTTTCAATATTATTTTCAATTTCAAGATTATGCTGTTAAAAAGTCACTTTTATCATTAGTGTAAACAAATTAATGGACTATATTCAGACATTTTTTTTTTTTTTTTTTTTACTAAAGAAAGCAAAGATCTGAGGAACAGACATACATTATTTGGATTATTATTTATTTTTAAATACGCATTTCAAATAAATGGCTGACATCCATGTATACAACAGTAGCAACAACCCAATGAACTGAATAGGCCTCTCTAACGTTACCTTGAAAAGGTCAGTTAGAACAAATTCTTACATTTTTCCCACCCCAGTCCAGTAGGTGGCGGAAAAACTTTTCTAGTAATGTTTCAACGCCATACATACATAAGAAGAAGATTTGACTGTTGTCAAATTACTGTCAAATCCGTTTTAATGTCAAGAATGGGTGTTGGTCATTGTTTGTTAAATCAGTGTCTGTATATAATGGGGAAGCATGAAACTGAAAACTGTAGAACACGTATTGAGTGTGAAGCATATGAAAGAGCAAGATTTCAACTAATTTAAGCTTGAAGATCTTTGGGAATAAATAACCTGTCACCTCATGTTCTCTTATAAAATGGCCCAAAACAATCAAGATGAATTATTTTCCTAAAAGAAACGAGACTGATCAATAGAATTTAAGATACCGTTGTATTTAAATAACGTTTGTTTGTTTTTTTAATTGTTTTTTATTTATTTACGTTTTTTTTGTTGTTGTTGTTGTTGTTGTTGTTTGCTTTTTGCATTCTTTTTTTCCAATTNCTGTTTGTTTTTTTAATTGTTTTTTATTTATTTACGGTTTTTGTTGTTGTTGTTTGCTTTTTGCATTCTTTTTTTCCAATTTTCCAACCATTAAAGGCTCCACACTCCTATCCAGTAGGTGGCGGGAATGCTCCATTCATTTTGGTCTGCCAACCGCCATTAACACCAGAAGAAGAAGAAGACTGTCAACGCAAAGCTATTTTATTCTAAATCCTTTTTCATATAATGTTCTGACTGCAATCAACATGGCCGAGGAAGAGTTCACAGACATAAATGGCAACTCGATTTCTTTAGACTGCCAAACTCACTCTGCTTTCTGCAGAGAGTTTACTATCACCTCACCGAAACTGTCCTTGCGCAAGGTGATGATCTACACCTGCTTCGTTTGGTTATTTGCTTATGCTGTATTTTTCTTCACCGAGGTAAGAACATCTGATACTGCAGGAATATGAACTCGTAAGCTTATGTTACAATACTAAAATGAGATTGTTCCACTACTAATTACTTTTTTTAATGTCTAGAACACGACTGTCCTGTCGAGTGCCATCATCCTCACTTTGGGTGGGATGATGTTTCATATTCACTTTGTGAAGGTGGACCATGAGACCCTTCTCATAATCGGTTCCCTTGGTGTCCAGCTCTCTTCATCTTATGCATCTGGACGCGAAAGTACGATCTTCATTGAGATGAACAAGCTGAAAGACATTGTGATCAACGAGGCTGTTTATATGGTAAACAAGCCGATTTTTCCTGTGACTTTTGTGCATGACTGACATTGTGATCTAGAAATAGCTAAAAATAATCACCCTTGTGTGTTTCCACCTCAGCACAGCATTATATACTATCTGTGCATTCTGATAAAGGACCCAGCAGATCCTGAGACAGTGACCAGTGTTGTCCCACTTTTCCAGGTATGAAGCAGCTGTTGTTGTTCTATTGCAAAAGCAAAATTATAGCAATCTTTGGCATGTCAGTCTGTAAATTAACATGTTGCGTTCTTCCGGCAGAGTTCAAAGCCTCGGCTGAATTGTTTGGTTCAAGTGTACAGGAGCTGTCAAGAGATTCTTGCACCGTCTAGATGACACCGAGGTAATGATTAATGTTATGCTTCATACTTTACATGTTTTACATAATTGACATTTCTGTGTCTATAAATATTTATATAGCTCTATTTCTTTCACTCTACAGAGTCTTTCTTTGAAACAGGATAAAGATTGGAAATCCCAAGAATGAACCAGAAGTGTACTGTTAATAGTTTTTTTTGTATTGTCCCAACACTACATTTTTCTGTTACATGTAGTGGTTTGTTAGATACATGATGCATCCATCCACAAACTTACTAGGTCCTTTAAACTTTATTAAAAAAAAAAAAGTTTATAATTAGACATTTTATATTTGTTAGTGCTATTAATATTTTTCATATAAATTAGGTACATTCCTGATTTTGATATTTACACCTTGTAGTATATGTTTTAAATACTTTATATATTAATATTGCAGTGAATATAGCTGATTTTTCCCCTTCTGATTCTGTCCTTTATTAGCCACTAGAGGGACATGTGTGCCAATTTTTGGTAACTGAAACCAAATCAGTTTGTTATATTAATGGTATTAATGATTTCCTGTTATACCCTTTTAATTGTATGACATTTTAAATAGTCATTGTATTAGTAATTTATTATTTTTCCTATTTAAAAATCAAACTGTTTTAATAAACGTCATAATACTAATTTACTTGATACATAGATTTTGTTTTTATTTATCTATTTCTAAAAATAAGTATGGAGAATCAGTACTTTGTTCAGCTTTTAAAGCAGGTCTTTTTTTGGCCACCATTGTTGTGGGTCATTTGAGGGATTATGCTAATCCATCTCATTTACTTTTTAGTGGGTCAGCATTTAATTGTGTTCCTGCTTTTGTCAGGATGTAAAGCAGAACTCACTGTAAGTTTATCTGAGCTCTTATTGCAGAATTTGCAGCATAACAAAGCTCGAGTTACTTAAATGATGAATGTTCCTTAGAAATGAAGTAGTTGAATTAATAGTTATTTTAATTGATTTCTGAATTACTTTTACATTTTATAAATGGGAAGTGGAAATGTATACTGTGGTGGTCTGTACCAAGTAAATGCTTTCTAGAGGTCAGACAACAGAAGGCAAGTGAAGCTTTCCTGCAATATCAGTTTCACAGTATTTCTGGTGCACAGCTGTTGTGAACATCCATCACACTATAGCTCTTACTGTGGTTTTGTGGAACACAAAACTTTTGTTGTTGATGTGTTTATCTTTACTTGGGGTTCTGTTAACCTTTGCATATTTTGAGGAAATGTTTTCCTTGCTGCCTCTGTATTTAAATATTCTGCAAGTTCCTTATAGGAACTCGCTGCCTGTTGCATAGACACGTGTAAGAGTTGTCATTCAAGTTTACCTGTTTGGGGAAAAGGAGAGAGAAACCACCCATTTGTTTATTTGTGTTCATACTGCTTTGTATTTACACACAGTGAAACATACCTTCACTTTTAAAAGCAACTGTCAGCAATGATTAACAACACAAATTCCCCTTGTGTTTAAATGAGTATTCTGGATTCAGTACAAGTTAATGATGGCAAATCTGTCATTGTTGAGTACCAAATGAAATTAGTTTGAATATTTTCCTCTTTTTCTTAAAATAATCACAGTTTGGGTTACAATGAGGCATTTTTTAAAAATAGTATAACAACAGGATTCATCAATATTTGTGATAACATGGTTTTAGTTTGAAAAATGATCACATACAGACAGACCTTTGTTGTGTGTTTTCTTCATATGTTTTAAAGTGAAATTTATTCCTGTGATGGCAAAGCTGAGATTTCAGTAGTTGTTTGTGGCATACGATCCTTCAGAAATCATTCTAATGCTGATTTGCTGCTCAAGGAACGTTTATTATCAATACTGAAAACAGTTTTGTGGAAATTGTTTTTTATGATTCTTTTATTAATAGAAAGTTAAAAAAAAAAAAAAAAAAACAGCATTTGAGAGATCTTTATTTTCACTTTTGATCAGTTTAATGCATCCTTGCTAAATAGAAGTATTAATTTCTTCCAAAAAAAAAAAAACCTGCTAACCCCAAACTTTTGAATGGTATTGTATATCTAATTTACAGCTTTGTTCCCACATCAGTGTAAAATGACTGTAAAAATTACAAGAACAGCTTTACAGCTCAAGTATTATACATTTTAACAGAAGAAATCGTGTAAGTGATTATATAAAATGTCTTTATGAAGTTTTAAAACAAGCTTTTTGAAATTCCTTTTAAATCATCCAAAAATGGTTCCCTTTTGCATCTTTTTTTTTTTTTGCGATAATCAACATTGTTTCAAATGCTGTTGATTGGGCTTAACTTGTATTGAAGTCATGCTTGAGCCCGAATAGAACCTAAAGGTCAGAGTTCAGAGACCTTGTTGTTATTCAAATACACTTTCCCATGTAGCATTGCTTCATTCCCTTCTGACCATTTGGAATGACCATTCCCATAAAGGCTGTGAAAACAACTCAGGTGTTTGAAATGATCCTGTTAAGTTGCTGTGAAGATGCTCCTGACAGGATAATCATCCCTCCCGGAGGTGCGAACCTCCCAGGAACTCTGCTCGGGGGGTGTCAGTGGGGGGATAGACCGTCCTACACCCTCCAGCTACCCAACAGAGCACATCATAAACAAGCCGTCCACCATCAGCACTTTCCCACTGAATTCAACTCAGTATAACAGTACAATATCAGTGTTTAGCTTCTCGGATTGACATGTTTACACTCCGCCCTCCTGTCCCAGTTAACTGGCGTTAACCACGGTTTATATCGTTGTGTATACATAAACACTCCAGAGGCACGTGAGCTCTCTTGGTTAATAAACTAAAGTGTTCAAGTGATAAAACTTGGCATTTTCAGCACAAGTGAGAGGAAGCCTCTTTAAGGGCTCTGTTGGGATTTTCTTCATGCAAAGGATAGTAGAAAAGGGTTCTTTGGATTATTAAAACACTAAGAAAAAAGGTTCTTTTAGGAACTGTTCACTGACATGTTCTTTATGGCATCGCTGTGAAAACCCGCTTTTGGATCCTTGTTTTTAAAAGTATATTTAAAGCGAGACCCCTCGTGAGCGGATTTAACGGGTACATCTGATTGCCTGAAGGATGGGCTGTTTTTGGAGGGAAAAACAGTTGTGTGGGAAGGGTGCAGGAACCCCGCTGTGATTGGAGTTCCCCTCCTGACACTACTTTGCCTCCCTGTGGACTTTTACTATGTGCTAAGGTGTAACATTCACAGGCTATGAGGCAACACAAAAACACCCTGGTGATAGAATATGGACCGCTGCAGCGACTCCCCTCTCAGCTCTAATCTTCTTGTCATTGGCCACCATTTTTTTTTGTATGCAGTTGCTAACTCATGGGTTGGATGTACTTATGTTACCGGGAAGCGACTTCAACCCTCCCTAAACTGTGTTCGTGTGCTTTTTGTGTTGTGTAATAACATGCAAATAGTGCTGAGCAACACAATGCAGGAAATCTCACTGCATCTGCTTCAGTTATTGACTTCAGATATGCAAATATAGTAAATATTAAATGAAGTAAATCACAATTTGAGGGCATTATAATGCCTTTGAAAAAGGAGAAGGCTCAATAGTTTTACCCAGGAAGCTATACTGCTGTGCTTTTTCAATGCTGTCCATCCCCCATACCTCTCTGAATAACAAAACTGTTACTGGAACTTCAACCAGAAAGCCCACCCCTTCAGCCTCAAGTTTTCATTTGAATCTTGGCTCAAAACTCGAAAAACGCTTGATAAACATGTGCAGAAACGTAGGACAGGTGCTGTGGCTATGCATCTTTTGTCACCTGAGCTGACTCACGGAAACTCTGTGGAATCTTTTGTAGCCTGTTATAAAATGTCTTTTTTCAGCTTTGCAGAGTTAGGTACTCAAGCTCTCTCTGTTTTTACTGAGGTTGTTTTGGATCGTGCAGTCTCCATCTGCCTCCCTGTGAACTTTCACCTAGAAATATCCACCAGATATCCTCTTAAATTAATTTCTCAAGTTTGCTACTGCCAAGCCCCTGAGAACGGCAGAGAGGGAATAAACAGTTTTTGTGATAGTAGGTCAGGCAGTACTGAAGCTGAAAGGTGACTCTATTAACTCATTATAATAAAACGAAAGTAACAATAGTTGTATTGACATCATTTTCTTTAAAATCCACACCCTAGAAGTTATTGTAAATAATCTGTTGGGAATTAATTTTGAGGTCAAATGTGGGAACTAATATATAAAATACATACTAAATGTAATGTAATGTCAGTTAAAAAGAATATCTGTGAGTGTGTGCGTGTGTTTAATTTAACTTTGAAGTAGTGAACTTTCTATTCATCAAAGAATCCTGAAAAAAAGTTTCACGGTTTGCATAAAATGTTAAGTTTATAGCACACAAAGTCAGCATATTTAAATGATCCCTGAAAGATAATGTGACACTAAAGTCTGGAGTAATGGCTGCTAAAATTTAACTTTAGAATCACAGGAATAAATTGCATTTTAAAATATAAAAAAATAGAAAATTATTATTTTAAATAGTAATATTATTTTACAATATTACCGTTTTAACTGTCTATAAATCTTATTAAGCCCAAACTTTTAAACGGTGTGTAATTACAGGTTTGTCATACATTGTCAGATGTCATTAAAATTACCCTCATGACGTTTACAGTATCTTTAGTTTTGAAAGGCACTTTTGTAATTTAAAAACAAAAACTGCAGAAAGTACATATCATTTCCTCAAGGATTAATCTGAGGGCCTCGGTTTCATTGGAGCTTAATCATCTATCATTGTCTAAGTCTGTGGAAGCGGATGTGTTAACACAGCTCTCTGCTCACATTACCTCACCAGCAGTTAGCTGATCTGAAGGCTGGGCCGATAGATGTTCTTCCAGTCAAACCGGCTCTTTTGACTCAGTGGCTTTTAAGTTGAGAGGTGAGAGAGAGAGCTTGTAAAGCCGGTCGGGTGAGCGTTCGCTTTGTTAACAAATCCTAAGCCTCGTGCAGACTTCGTTTTAAGTCATCAGTTTACCTCTTATCAATGACCTTTGGTCTGGATATACTTTATACTTATATTAAGAGCCACAGTATGTGTCTTCATAGCTGGGTTAAATTCAAAATTTGTAGGGCTGGATAATTCTGATCATCCACTCATTTGCAGAAGTTATCTTCAAACAATTAAAGAGGAAATTCGTTTGTTGTGACATCATGCTAACAAAAATTTTATCTTCAGTATTAAAGGAACACTGTTATCATCTTTTTTTCAAGACTGACTAGTTTGGGCATATTGGGGCTTCCAAAGAATCCACGTCACTGTCTTTTTCCATCATTTTAACAATCAAAATATGTAAAGTTTCTTCAAAAAACTGATGATTCCCATTCTTTCAGAATGAGTAAGCGAGAACCAGTCGTTTAAACGTTTTGTAGATGTCATTGGGAACACAGCTGACCCACATGCCAGTCCTGCATGCATTGCATTCCTACAGTAATACTACGATTAGAGCTGACAAATGATAACACTGATGTCTGAACTGTCGCAGATCATTCTTACAAAGGATTATATGGCTCTTGTATGCTTCCTTTTCTTAGCTCAGTGTCAAGAGCTTAATGTGACTGTCTCATAGCAGTGTTCAGCACCTTTCTATATCTTTCTTTAACTACTTAAAAATAGCCAAGTTGTCACCTCAATAATAAGAAATGTAATAAAGAAAAAACAAACAAATATATATATATATATATA
>SCHK01349454.1:0-16467 GCA_004124795.1 Poropuntius huangchuchieni
CAAGCCACTTTCATGGTACCTAAAACCCAAGATTGGTGCAAGCTAAACTGAAACTTACCTGGCTTGCCAGCTAATCCGGTTTAATGGTACAGGCCCCTGTTAGCCACAACAAACTGCATAATTGGCAGCTGCGCACATTTCTGCGGTCCTGGATGTGCGTGAACTGACAGAGACGCTTGATTCTGAAATCATCTGCGAAGCCCCGTTGTTTCAGACTGAGGTAATGCTTTACAATAAAATATTCGTCCTTGTTAACCTTCGCTCAAGCAAAATGTTAATAGATTCAACTTTTAATTTTGAATAACGTCTTATTAGTAAATTTTGAAATGAACATGAACATAAGCATGCTTTAGAAGTACAGTGTAATGAACCTTGGTGCTGTATTTTTGTATTGCCAATTTGACTTGGCCCACCCACTGAAACATTTGTAGCTACGCTAATGGTTAGAAGCGGTTGTTATTTTTGAAATTCCCATTGGTGCCACAATAATCTTACAATCTCTGTTCAGATCTAGGATGCAGTCATTATCTTGTAAATTAATCAGCGCTGTGTATTTCCGCACACAAGATTTCTCACAGCTTCACTTCTGTGTTGGAAATCAATGGACATGCAAATGGAGTATAACTGAAATACCATTTCACAGATTCAAGAAATATCATCCTATTTTTATGGGGCTTATCAAATAAATAAATAAATTTATATGGAGCCGCATTACAAGCTTATCAAATAAATAAATAAATGAATATGGCCAGTAATGACGTAAACCTCAAAAGTGAGTATACAGATTATTTCTGAGGGTTGATGGGTAATTATAAGATTTCATAAGAAAATTGTAGGATTATGAGTGATTGCTAGTGCTCATAATGGTGAGAAAATGGTGAACACTCAGTTCTCACATTCTCACTCTTATGAAAATGTTTTGAGCATTTACCTATTATTTGATTAATGTTGAAAAAAAAGTACTTTCATTGGGTTGCATGTGTGTGTGAGACACACAGAGAGAGACTTTAAAGCCATTTGTGGATTTTATTTAATTAATGAGCAGTATCTATAGCTAATAGATTAATCATTCAGTTTAACTTTACATACCTCAAGCTTCTACATAAAGAAACTCTATATGAAGAACTAAAATATTCTGCACTTTCTAAGGAATTGCCATTATATCTAGAGCAATGAAATAAAATGAAAGTGATAGGGGGCAGACTTTCAGCTCACAGCCATATAATCTACTGATCCAGGGCGCTGAAGTCACACATGACCTCACACTCATTAACATACTAGAGAATATGCATGGCACATGCTGTTCTAACGCACAAACGCATTCTAACGTAAAGGAATGTACAGTACGATGGCAAGAGTGTGAGGGCGGAAGGCAGATGATGGAATAAGAGTGGGACAACCCGCAGATGAAGGATGAGTAGGTGAAGATTAATGCAGAGTAATGTGACAGTTCTATAATGGGTGATTGTTGAATAGAACAGAAGCTCACTGACCACAGATACCAAAAGCAGGCCTATACATTCCACAGATGGCCCATGTGCTCGTATAAGACCTGTGATTTGACAATACACACTGCACACTGATGTTTCCCACTCCTCTTTAGACAAAAATGTGACCCAGGGTCCTACTTGTTGACACAGAACCAATCACATGTGTAAACGTACACCAACACACACACATCAGATGTCAGTTTGAGAAATAATCCATTGTCTTATTTTAGATCTCTCATAATAGCCTCTCAAATATATTGTAGTAAGCATATTACAAGTTATGGAGACAATAATGCGAGCTTTCGATTAATGCATCACTTTTTCAGCACAGAATCTTTCATCAGTACAAATTGGGACACAGCGGCCTTTAGTGGCCACTCGTAGTAACTACAAGAAAGTGGGTTTTGGAATTGGACGGACTGCATCGTATTGATATTCAGACATACTATTATTAAGGCATTGAATTACTATCTATCTATCTATCTATCTGTCTGTCTATCTATCTATCTATCTATCTATCTTTTTTTTCGAAGAATGTCTACACATAAACATGAACTGGCAATAAAACACTGTATCACTTTCCTTTGCTCTTCTTTAAATAGAATATTATTCATAGCCCACATTTATACTTCGTTCGTGGAACGATTTTTTTCAACATTCAAGAGTAACCCTCTCACAATGTTTGCAAAATGATAAAATTGAATGTTGCTTTATCAATCGCATAAGCAGAAAAACGTTCTGTAATAAATAAATAAATAGGTTTAGAACGAGAACGTTAGCAATACGTTCTTAGAACATATTTTTGTTAGCAGGAAGTGTGCTTGTTTTTGCAGTAGCCTAATCTATTGTCTACTCTCTACTACAGCGAGGCTGTCATTTAACACAGTGGATGATGAAAACACACCAGCAAATCGTGGGTGTTGCATAATTTGGAATGCATTTGCACAATTTGCATAAAAGATTTCCTATTGTGTAGATGCCATTTTACTGTTTAAATGAATAATGAAACGATATAAATTTATATACAAAAAAAGCAAATGGGCTATATAAAATGTGTAAATATATCATTAAAACATATTTAAAACATTAATAATATTTATTAATGACAATCTATTAGATTCAATACCTGTATAATATTGATGACTTTGTTGTTTCTTTGAGGGAATATTAGATTTACTAATATAAATGTTTCGTTTTCATGCATTTACATAAAAATGTTAACAGAATAGGTCACCTTATCATACAACAGTAAGTATTCCAAACAAAATATAGTTTCTCTATATCTCTAATCAGTTAACCATCCTCCCTGAGAATATCTGAGTGCACGCAGTTAAATAAAACGGTAATCTGTTGTCCATGTGCTTTACGCGTAATATTTCATGTAACTATACAGGTGCATGAGATCTCGCACATGCGCCTTGTCATCGGTGCAGTCTGCAGTAGCTAGTGTCCTGCGCGTGCCCACCAGACTCAAGCAGCGAGGCGTCACAACAAAGCTGGTAAGCAATACACAGGTATAGCCAATTTAATGCAGAGACCAAAGGGCATACCTAATCAAAATCGTGTGGCGTAAAATGGCTCGCCGAAGCTTCGCGATGTCAGTCTTGTTTATGTTGTCTGAGAGTTAGCACTGAGACTAACCATATGTGCATTTTTATTATTTTTGCATGTAATCACGCCGTAAAAACCCAGCGATATACAGGCGTACAATCTAAATGGATGTCGAAGCAATTTAGCGTGAAGCGTGTGTCTCTGCCTGTGACCTTCTCGTCTGCGCTTAGCGACAGAGCCAAACGGGGTTTGTCTTATTTAAAGGGCTGTCAGACACCCGCAACATGTGCGCCCTTACTGTACAATAGACATGTTTGCACGATTATACCCGCTTTAAACAGTTAAATCTATTCGATGATAATATGTACTTATGTTATGTAAGTGCGTAATTATTTGCGCACAGGCATAAATCTCAAAAGGCCTGACATAATAAACAACCGCTGCATGGTAAATCGATTCCCCGCATATGTACAGCGGGAATGCGGCAGTTATGGGCGCATTACGTTATTTCTTAAGCATCGCAGACGATCATTTGTGCCTGGTTCTGTTGCTATTGTGTTGACAAGTTGTCAGTTTACAGCATTAGGACGTCCTGTGACCCTAAGAGACGTCTGTAAAATGAGATTATTTATTATTATTAGCTTAGGTAAGTTTATCTGACCCCACCCACGCCTCCACAGTGTTACAGGTGGACTACAAATGAACCCCAGGAGCTCTTTTTCTTTTGTTTAATCTTCAAAGGTTTATTCCAGTGTGGGTGTAACACCAGTTGAAAACATGTATGTTTTACCTGTCATTTTAGATCAGTTAACATGATCACAAATCAAATCATAAATCAGGACGTTTATTGTAACCTCGTGATGACAGTGGACAATTAATTTGGTTAATCTGAAACTCAGCCATTTTACAACAATCTTCAGTTTCCCAAATGTAAATGTACTAAATGTGTACAAATGTAAATGCGTTTCTTTTGCATGAATATGTTTGCATTATTGATCATTTTATGTTGAAGGGCAGAGTGTTCTTGGGAGACGTATGTTTTATCATCATCATCATTTTTGTTATTATTATTATTATCATTATTATAAAGTATTGTTATTATTATTATATATTTATTTAATCTAATTAATGTAACCTTATATTAATTAACCTTTGTTTACTAATTTTCTTCATTTAAAATAAGTCATTTGATAAATATTTATTTAACCTTATGTATTTTAACCTCATTAATATAACCTTATATTAATTAATTAACCTTTGTTTGCTCATTGTCAGACATGAAAATATGTCTTTGATTGCATTTATGTGTATCAGTTTGTCCTGGGTTAGTTTAAGATGTCAGATAAGAGTGACATTGCAGCATGCCATGAATCAGCAACTGCACTCTATCACCCAATTGGTTAATTATCTTGCACACAAACATAAATTCTGATAGATAAACTGTGTAATTTTATTAGAGATATCACTTATGCTTTGCTGTTTTTAAGTTATTGTTGTCTTTGCTTGATTATTTCATAGAAATGGTCAAGAAATATTACTGTATTTATTTCCCCTCAGCCAACAGGGGGCCTCTTTTACTCACCCCAGAAGAAACATTAGAGAGAGCAGTTAAGAGATGTGGAGATCAAATGACAGTAAGTTAATTTTTTCATTTCACATATGTTGGATGATATTGCACATAGTAGATATATTACTTCATTTATTTATTATTTCAGCAAATAAAAATTCTTCATTGTATCACAGGCATGTTCATATGTTTCAGTTGTGGAAGAGGAGAGGCCTAGTATGCCATCAGAGATTTTTCTCCAGCAGCCCGAGGTTCAAGATGCCCGCTCTGATGAAACTGCACTTCATAGCATCTCGGAGCCAGAAGGGGAAGAGATAGAAAAAGGGATAGAAGGAGGAACAGATGTGAAGATGGACTGCAAAGACAAACAGAATGCAAGCCATGTGTCTCAAACTCTAGCTAATCAAAATCAAACCTGTCAGACAAGTGAAACTGAGCATGCTGGAATGATAAAACAGGATTATGGGACTGAGTCGCCTTTAAATGACACTAAGGGAGACCTTGACCCTGGTAGTAAACCCCAAAGTGAGTTACCTTGTCCTCGCTGTGAGAGAAGGTTTGTGAGTCGTCAAGGCCTGCAGCGTCACATACAAACACATACTATTTCAACCTGCCACACACAGCGTTTTAAATGCAGTCGCTGCAGAAGGAGTTTCAGTACATTGTTTAGTCGTCGGAGGCATGAGAAAAGACATGAAAATAGAAACAGGAAGACGGATGATCCCACAGATGCCCCTTGCATTGCCGGTCAGAATGTGCATGGCAGTGCTGAACCTCTGAAAACGGCATCACAGAACCCAGAGCCAAACAAGTGCATTAATGCAGCTGATGGTGAACAAAAGAATTATAAAAACAGTGATGTCAAAGCCTCACATGTCTGTAAGTACTGCAAAAAAGCATTTAGGACTCATACTAGTTTAAGAAGACATCAGCGCAGGATCCATGAGCGCCATCTTCTTCCTAGAGGTGTTTATAAGAAGGTCAAAATCATTCAAGAACCTGAAGGACAGCAGCTAGTTGAGACAGCACAAGCCAACCATACTGCTACCTCACAGTGTGTAGAGGAAATTGATCAGGAAAGGGAGTACATGGTTGATATCTCCAGTAACATTTCAGAAAATCTGAGCTTTTACATAGATGGGAAAATTGTCTCGACTAGTGCTGTAAGTAATTGTGAGGTGATTGAGATGAGCTCTGGTGGCTCTGCTGTGATTGGATTAAATGCTGTTATAATCAGTCCAGCTCAAATTTCACAAGCTCTTAAATTAGAAACCAATACCAGTAGTTTTACCTCTGACTTGTCTGGGCAGTCCTCAACCAGACGTAGGACATCTACCCCACCTTTACTCCCACAAATAAAAACAGAATTAGAGTCTGAATCCATCTTAAATACCTCCTCATCTTCCTTGACATCCTTGACACTGTCCTCTACATCCGGAGCTCCACTGGTCACTGCTCAGTTACCTCAGTGCATTGAGACAGTTGCCTTTAACAAGGAAAAAACTGTCTATCTGTCTCCCAAACTCAAGCAGATCCTTCAGAATCAGGATGGCAGTAAACCGGCATTTGCACTGATTGCTGATGGCCAAAAACTGAGTCCTCCCTTATCCTTGACTGTTTTACCAGCAGCAACAACAACTAGATTTAAGAGAAGGACAACCTCCCCTCCCAGCTCACCACAGCAAACCCCTGATGTGAATATAGAAAAGCAAGATCAGGATTCTACAAAAGCAAAAAAGTCAAAGTTGGAGAGCCACGGGTTGGGCAATGAAGAACCTGAGCCTTTGAATTCACCTATAAAAAGCTCTGATGGAGCTCCAATGCAGCAACAAATCTTGCCGTTGGACTGCTCTGTATCAAGAACAGGTGGAAACTCCTGCAATCAACAGCCACTGGACCTCTCAAATTCTGTGGTTAAGCGAGAGAGCAGCGATGCCTTAGCAGATTCCATTTTGGACTTAAGTATTAGTGCAAAGAGTTTAGACTGTGACTCAGCTGGAGTCTATCTCACTCAACCTGCTTTAAGGAAGAGTAAACCTAACTCTTGTATGCTTCAGAAGGTGCTTATGAACGAGTACGGTGGGGTAGATGTTCCTTCTGTTGAAGCTCCAGCTGCTGCGGGTGTCCTCGGTGTCCCTGACATAACAAACCTTGCGGTTGTGGCAGTGTCTGATGCAGGTCCACCAAAACCGGAAAAGTTTTTGTTTGAGTTGGCTCTTCCTCCTGCTTCAATCAATCCAACCCCTCCACTGCTCGCTCCTGTCAGTATCCATCCAGCTACCCCAGTCCCTCCACCTCAATGTTCACCTTCTTCATCTCCAACTTTTGTATCCTTTCTATCGACTCCCACAGTGGAACCCAATCAGGACATTCAAACTCTTCATTCAGCCTTTGTGGTATCTGAAAATGTAGCACCCACAGGGTCTGTAGAAGACTGCACCGATAATCCTGTACATCTCTCACAGGGTGATATGAAAGTGACAATCCCTGACTGGGGGTCCTCTGCTCCTGGAGGTCTGGAAACCCTTATACCTGCAGTCCCTTCATTGAGCTTACAAAGCCCTCACTGGGTTGCTGATCCTGCTGTATGCGAACTAGCTCAAAGAACATTGGTTGTAGACTCTGTATTAGCTTCTGATGCACAGATATTTTCGCCATCTCTGCCTGTTAACCAGTCCAACGTCACGTCCTTGGCTTTTCCTCCAAACACTGTTGTTATTGAGTATACAGTTGCAGTGCAATCTACAGAAAATATTCTTCCAGCTCTCCAACATAATTCTCTTCAATGTCTCTCAGATAAAATTCCTGCCGATGAATTACAGCAGGAACCTCATGGCTCACCTGAGCCACAACCTCTCAGTCCTGACACTACCCTATTGCCTGAAACCTCCACACAGTCGGCACCAACAGAGCAGTCAACAAGCTCTACAGATGGTAAACTGACGCTCACTGCTTCCACCAGTGTTGTCGAAGCAGAAAGCAATGAGAATGGACCGGAAAATGTCCAGTCCTCTGATTGTTCTAAGCAGGAAAACAAAGTTGAAGAAGAGTTACCTCCTTTGCATCCTTTTTGCAAGAACTTCATGTGCAATGTTTGTGAACAGCCCTTCCAGTCCATGAAGATTCTTAGTCAACATGTAGGTGAGCACTCAAAAGAGTGGCCCTATAAATGTGAATTTTGCGTGCAGTTGTTCGAGAGCGACACAGGTTTGTTGGAGCACCGTTCCAGTTATCATGGCATTGGTAAAATTTATGTTTGTAAAACATGTTCCAAGGAATTTGCTTTTCTCTGCAACTTGGAACAGCATCAGCGAGATCTCCATCCTGGTCAAGAGTGCTCACACACCGAAGCAGTACATGGCAAGTTAAGACCTGAAAACCATAACAATCCCAAAACCGACATGGCTGACCCAGGCCTTCCAGTCACAGAAATTAAGCAAGAATGTGACAACACAACCTCAAACGCAGACAAGGATTCCTTGGAAAACACTTCTGAGGAACTGTTCACAACAATAAAAATCATGGCATCTGGAGGGGTCAAATCAAAAGGCCCAGATGTACGATTAGGCATTAACCAACATTACCCAAGTTTCAAACCTCCTCCTTTTCCATACCACAATCGGACACCAACTGGAACGACGGCAGCATCGGCCACCAACTTCACCACCCACAACATCCCTCAGACCTTCAGCACAGCCATTCGTTGCACCAAATGTGGTAAGAGCTTTGACAACATGCCTGAACTGCACAAGCACATCTTAGCTTGTGCTAATGCTAGCGACAAGAAGCGATACACTCCTAAAAAGAACCCTATACCACTTAAGCAGTTTGCAAAAGCGCAAAATGGGGTGTTATCACCAGCAAGGATTATAAATAGTAAGCAGAACTTCTCACAAAAGGTCGGACAACCAAAAAAACTGAACTTTCACGAATCGCCAGTTAGGATAAAAATGAGTATCCTGAATAAGAAGAAATCTCAGCTGGTGCAAAGAGGCAGACCTGCTGGGGGAAGAAAGGCCTTTTCTCAGGATGACCTGGGTGTTTTTGCATGTCCTCACTGTAGGAGAGAGTTTACATACAATGCTAGTTTAAAGAAACACGTAGCTTTTAGCTGTCCCATGAGACCGGCCAGTAGAAACTCCAAAAAAAGAACACTCAGCATTGTTTCAGCCCAGGAGAACAACGGGAGCCTTCGCAGACAAATTGCAAATATGAGCGCAAAGCCACAAGGGTCAGACCACGGGCCAAAAACAATAACAAAGAATCAGATCATTAAGCAAAATGCAGCAGCTGATACCACTCAGGATTTTAGGCTTAAAAGATCTACAATTCTGTCAACATCTGTGGTTCAATCTAGTAAAAAAGGCAAGCCTATGGAGCTAAAGAGCGGCTTTATGCCACAGCTGGCTTCAAAGCAGATAGTCCTCTCTTCTGTCGCTCAGGTTAACTCTCAGGAGGCAGGTGTTCGGGTACATGTTTTAAGTAGAAAAATGGAGCAGAGAGTGGGTGACATGAAGACACAGCCCAGAAGAGAGGACCGTTTGTCTCTGAGGTTGAGAGAGAGAGTAGGAGGACCTGTTACTCGCAGTGTGCAGCAGGCCAGCACCACAACAACAGTCCTTAAACAGCCAGACAGTCACAGCATCATCATGCACCCTGTTGTTCTCCAAGTCAAGAAATGAGACTTGTGAAATAATAAAAAAAATGATATTGATGTCAATTATCTGTTTTCTAAAAATGCCTCCTTAATGGAACATTATCTGTAAATATGATCCATCTAAATATTGGACAGTTTTTAAACTTAAAATGATGGCTTTTTAATTTACTGTCTCAAACACAGCAGGCTATAATTTCTACATTCTAAGCCTTATGAAATCCCATTACTGTCTATTCACATAATAACACATCAACTTCTCATTTGTAAATTCATTTGCTGTCTAGAATAATTTGAATGTGCTAATACAGGTGGCGAAAATCCTTGATATCTGTATTAGCTCCTATACTCTGCTCTAACACACCTGTGTGTGGTTTTCAAATGACCTTGATAAGCTGGTTTAGGTGTGTTAAATTAAACCCTGAACTCGTGCACTTTATGATGTAGTTCGTATTTACCTGGTTTTAAATGCATTGCAATACAATGAATCCATTACTACTAATTATTTATTAATGTAAGTATTCTGTGTTTAAAAGAAGATGTGTTCAGTGGGAACACAGGTATTATTGTAATGGTTACTCACTTCTATTTTTGTAGATTGTGTTAGTTGTGTTTTATTTATTGAATAGATGCAGTCTGGACTCTTCATGCATGCCAGAGATTTCATGTTTGAGTGATAGTGTGAGTGTTTATATATCAGACTCTGTACTGTAACAAATGCAGCAGGAGAGGAAAAAGAAGGGTCAGATCATACTGCATACTTGACAACATCTGCACCTCAAGGAGCAGGAGAAAATTATATTCTGCTTACAAATAATATTTATGAATATATGTCAAAGGTCTCTGTATTTCTTTCACCTTTACTTTTTGTGCTATCCTCCTAGCTATCCTCTTACTGCAATATAAACATATTTGTTTAGTGGTCAAATGGGTCGTCATATTTAATCGCTCTCATTTTTTGATGCACATTGGTGAAGATATTTATTTGCGAAATAAGAAAGCATTTGCCGTTGGCACTGATAGCCTTGAGAGCAGCACGCCGACATTATATAGCCAAAAAATGACAAAAATAAATCTTTTAAAAAAGAAAGCATTTGCTATCAGGTCTTGAAATGTAGCCCTAAAGATTGTTAAATTTGCACAAATTTGTGTCCTGCTGAGTGAACATTCTGATGGTAAATATGGTATTATACTAAACAAAAGGCTTGGAAGGGTAAATGATTTATAAATCATTATGAAAAATACATGCAAATTTACACAATATTTATTTTAATTAAAAGACTTGTTTTTTAATTAAGTCAATTGTAATGTTTTAGAACAAGGGGTCAAAAGTTCATTTAAGCTAATATGAACACTCTGGAGAGAAATCCGGAATCTATTTAGTCATTAACCATTTCACATCTCCATTGCTTTGTGGCATTCATATTCTTGACCCAAAATTGGTTTGCAGGCTTGAAGGGTTTCAGATGTTTCTTTTATGTGAAATGTTTGTGCAGTCTGGGAAATGGTAAAATAATGTTAAGCATCTCAAGGGTTAAGTTGAATATGTATACTTTAGAAACCTTGTTCTTGAATAATTGAATAAATTGCTCTGTTTTAAAGTTCATTTGATGAATGTGTTTTGTTTTCATTGCCTAATTGCATTATGTCACAAAAAAAAGAAGAAGAAGAAATGACAGCAAGCCAAACAACCTTAATAACAGACACTGTATGATAAGCATATACAATACATCAGTATTTTTGTATCTTACCCAAACAAATATGCATCATGAAAGTGAAGGATGTCATTGACATTTCAGATGCATTCCAACAGCTCTCACAAGCCTCATAAACACAAATAGAATGTTAGGACAATACAGGTTATATGTCTGACTATGACTAAAAATAATTTTGTCTTTTTTACTCAAAATGGGCCTTACATGAAGACTGATTTATGCAAAACCAGAACTGTGACTTAAGTATTCTCTCATTTACTGGTTCAGTCCACCATTACTCAAAATATCTGGGACTGAAATTCATAAAGTTTCGGTTAGCATATCAGATTTTAAGTGCTACTCTTACCACCCTAAATAAAGGCTTATTATCATATGCAGTTTAATAGATTAAATTAGTAAACAGATGTGAGATGACAAAGAAGGGGTAGAGTTTTTTTTTATATAAATATATTCTGTAAATGGGAGTGTTTATTGTTTACTTAGAAGAATGAAGAAAAAAAATCCAACATTTATATTTATTATGCTATACATTTTGTTTATAGTGCTAATCACAGCTTATTCAGTATGTCAGTGGTGTAAAGCATGTGTTGATGTTATCCTAATAATAACCACTGGGTGGCAGCATTGACTCGCCTCATGATCGCATCACAACGAAATTTACATCTCCGTCGTCCACATCACTGGTGTCTTCTAGTTTTCATTGTGTAGAAGTAATGTATTTGCGATGCATTTGCTGTGGGAAAGGTTTAATTTGTGTATCATATTTAAGCACTTTGGTAAAATGAGAGGGTCGTAGTTGTTAAAAATTTTATTCAGTCTGCGCACTGTGTGTTGTCAATTTCGACAGAAAAGAAATAAATAACGACTATCACGCCATAAATGTTCCGCCCTGAAAACGTTTCTTGAAAGCTGATTGGTTAAGGAATTTGGCGCTGGGGGTTGATGGACGTGTTAGGTCGAGATAAGGGCGGGACTAACAGTCCTTTAGGCTGAAATGAGAATTTACTGCATCGTGTTATTTCTGTGAACGTTACAGATCATAATTCACAGCGAATTGAACAGATTCATTTGAGAGAGGGCTGTTTTTTGAAAACCCTTTATTTACTTGCAGGTTCAATAATGTCTGTATCTAAACCCTGTTCTCTCTGCTTCCCCTCGCCCCTCCCTCTCTGGGTGTAAACAAAGCCAAAGTGGGTCATTTGTCGTGGTATAATTTCGCATGAGAATAGTAAAGGTTCCGCATCCCTGACGCATCACGTCAGCTGATGTATTCGGCATTAAAACCACAAAAGAAATTAAACAAAGCTATGAACGTTGCTCTGGGGCATAATGGTATATTTACTCAAATTTTCAGACTGACGACTGACAAGCTATCCATATCCGACATCTGTCTTTCCAAGAAAAGAATCTTCAGTGTTTTGTTGTTATGTGGTTGCCACGACACTAGGAAAACCATGGCTGAGCTACACAAAAGCGCAAGGATGCGCTTGCAGACACGCTCGCTTCCCACCTCCTCCGGGTGGGGGATTCTTCTCTCAACCGTTTTTTTTTTTTTTTTTGACCGTTTCAACACGTAGCATGAGCGAGAGGCGTTGGTATCCAAACTAAACCAAACCAAACCTCCCCGCGCCCGGTCTGAACCGGTTCGGGGGCAGCGCGCGCTCTTGGAGACTCCCTCCCCTCTCTCTCGCTGAAATTCCTGCCACGCGCTCACAACACAAAAAAACCTTAGCAGAGAGCGAGCGCGCGCGCGCACACGTCACCCCTCCTCTCTGCCGCGCTCCCCCAGCATCTCCCATTGGCTCCTGCGGCCGTCTCGAGCCTCCTCTTGTAATCGCTTCTTATTGGTTGGCGGTGAGGACTCTCTCCTGCGATTGGGCGATGCTAGTGCGAGCCCTTCTCGCTCATTGGCTGGTGCGGGCCGTGCATGAGCGCGAGGGAAAGAGTTGTAAACGCAAAGCGCGTGCTGGAAAAGCCGAGGCGTAGGGCTGAGAGCAGCGCGAGCACCGGAGATCAGCAGGGCATCACTCGTCACAACATCCAGCTTCTCATCCGCCCTCTCTCCATTTTGTCGCAATTTTTTCGTTTTTATCGTTGAAGCCTGAATCGTAGGGAGCGATAGGACCCAAGTTCCGCAGCGAGGCTTTTGTTAGCCCGTGTTGGGGGGCAGTTACCGTTTCCCCTCAGTGGGGGAGCGCGTTATCATCTTTCGGTTATTTGGGAGGCAAAACCGCAGCCTCTCACCGCGTGTTCGTTAAAAATCGATTTTAGGTGTGTTGTTGCGTGATTTTGGGTCTGGTTAGACCGGATTACCTGGGATTTTAAAAAACAGTGCCGCGGCTCTTTGTGTGGCTTCAGCTTCGTGTCCCTGTTGCAAACTACCCGAAGTTCCGCACTCCGAGCTCCAAAACATGTGCTCCCGGGTGTGGTTTGTCACAGACCGGCGGATCAGCCAGGAGTACCCGCAGGTCCAGATCCTGCGAGCTCTGAAGGAGCGCTGCGCCGAGGACGATGTTGAGTTCCGCTATCTTCTCATGGATGAGATCGTCCTGACCATTACGGATGGACAGCTCGGTAAAAACCGCACACGCACACATGTAACGTATATACACATACACATTCCTTCTGTACGAGCACGGAAATTGTTTTTGTGTTTAAACTGTTGAGTTGGCTAAATAACTGGTCAGTGTGGATGGTTAGCGCGCTCGCATTGAGCGGATGTACATCACCGTGTGAGCGTGTTTTGTGTAGATGTGCGTGTGGGTGACCGCCTAACCCACTTTCAGCCAGTCAGCCACCACAGCCTAGCCGATGGATGATAGGCTGTTTAAAATCGTTAAGAAATTGTTGTATTCTTATACCGAATACTTGATATAACGTGAATGTGTTCATATCAGCGTTTATTGTTGCACCATGTGCGCGCGAATGAGCGGACAGTCACGAGTGTGCGGCGCGAGCGCGTTCATTATCAACACATAAAGCCTCGAGCGCAGATGGCGCGACGTTCACAAAGACCCGTTATATTAAGGTGCTACACTCTTGATAATTTAATGTTTTGTCTTTTATCTTTTTGGGTGTTTGATAAATGCTTTTGTCCAATAAATGAAACTGAGATGTTATGACGCATTCGCGCGAGGTTCCACATACAAAGGGCTTGAATCGAAATAATCGATTCGTCACGTGCAAACCTCGGTTGAAATACGATTTTAAAAACGTTTTATCAATCGATGGATGTTTGTACCGTCGTTTAGACGGTTATTGATGTAATAGCATCACGGTTTGGTTGCCATACTGAAGATACAGATAGAGTCTAATGAACTTGAGGTATCCGGGATGCTTAAAGATACACACACCTACATCGAATCCTGTTAGTCATGGATTAATCTTGTTTTACCAGTTTAGCTTTATAGCCAATTATATACTTACCTACTTGAACAAATGAGACAACAATAGTTTCTATATCAAAGATGATTTCAGGTCACTTTAAGACCAAGTGTGTGAATTTGGATCATGCAGAACCCACTAGAATATGAAAAAAACATCTGTGGTGGTCATGCTGTTTAAATTAAATGGACAGTTCACAAAAACATCTTTCATTTAATCACCCATATGTTCTTCCAAGCTGATTTTCCTCAATGGCCTACCAAAGGAGATGTTAGGCAGAATGTTAGAGGCTGGCTGCCTGAGTCACCATTCACTTTAATTGCATCTTTCTTTCCATGCAAAGCAACTGAATGGTGACCGAGTCAGTCATTCTGCCTAATGTCTTCTTGGAAGCAAGACAGGGGTTTGGAACAACATGAGGGTGAGTAAACGACAGTGATGTTTTCATTTTCATTTCAACTGTCCCTTTAATAACCAGCAGACAGCGAGTTGCAAAGTGTTTCATAAGACAATGATCTGAGTCATTGACACCAGTGTTGCCATTGTGGGTGGGTGGGGCTGTTTTGCTTTGAGGTGACAGCATTTCTTTTAGGGGCGGCAGATGGGGACTGGGACGTAGTGCATTTTGCATGGACCTGAGGTAAAGGGAGTGGCTATGCACCAATGCAGCTATGCTTTGAATCAGCTACTTTATGTTTAGTGGTGTGTCTTCACAGCATAAAGGACAGCCAGTCTAACAGGAAGACCCGAACAGATAAGATAAATGAAGGAGAGAGGAACCGAGACCATATTGACCTACTTTAATGCAAAGGTAGACGGCTGTCTGGAGAGCATGACAGCAGCACAACTGGTGCAGGTTGTTGGCATGTCATATTTATCTGTGTGTTTGTGTTTAATCTGCTGGCCTGGATCCTGTCTTGGTCCGATTAAGAGGTGGTTGACAGTTGGTCAGCTTTGGGATTTAAACCCCCAGAGATCCTGACATTCTGCTGAGTTACATCATCAACGTGAGACTCATGGAACAGAGTAGGTCAACACCTGATCATGATCTCTTGTGTCAGTAAAAAACTGCAGTTAAAGACCAGCATCTTAAATCAAAATTCCTGAACATGTCTCATTTAATTGAAAGAAGGTGCAGATCTATTAGTGAACCCGTTGACAGGCGCTGCAAGAGTGTGTATAGTTATCTTATCACCTGCTGTGTGTGTTGCGCCACATGCGGCAATCAAACAATCAATGGGTAATTGGGGTTCAAGACTTGTGACTGTGATTTTGTTTTTTTTGTTGTTGTTTTTGTTTTTTTCACTTCATTGATGGTGTGAGCGAAGTGCGTGTGTGTTACTTTTTGATGTCAAGTGTCCATTCCTCTAAGAGATGTGAAATCTAACACCAATTTAAAGTCTCACACATGCACAAACTGCAATACAAAAACATGCAGATAATGCACACATGTGACTGTTGGACTGAAGTTGGTGGTAAGTGAAACTTCAGACTGGAACGATTTAATCAACCACTTCCCAAGACATTTCATTATATAAATAAAATCCTTGGGAGGATTTTATAGATATAGAGGAGGATGGAGAGGTGTAGTGTTTAAATGTCATTAGCATATGTTGTGCATTAAAGTGCCTCTATTATGAGCTATGAAAGGTTCATATTTTGGTTTTGGAAGTCCCCAACAACAGTTTGACATGCATGCAAGGTCACAAAACGCTTTCATTATCTTTATGCATTTATTTTTTACCTTATTTGCTCAGTGACTCCCAAACATTCACTCAACGATTCATTTTTTCACATCCCTCCTTTATGTTACGCTAATCTGCAGTGATTGGTCTGATTTAATTTCCATTTCATAATAAAAGTAGCCTTTGTTAGTGCAGTGCTGCTTCGTTTAAAGCCATGACCAGGGAAACGGCTATTTTACTTCTTCAAAAGCAGCACCTAGTGGCAAAGAATGAATTTGCATTTTCATTTCAAGTGGGCGGGCAATATGTTAATGTTTCATGTTGATGTCAATATGAAATGCTTGGGATTCGCTTTAAAAAAAAAAACAAAAAAAAAAAAACATTTCAATGATTTAGAGTCGACTCTTTCTTTTGAGAGACA
>SCHK01349454.1:18199-29158 GCA_004124795.1 Poropuntius huangchuchieni
GGTGAAACCAGTGAAAAAATAATTGTGCTACCATGTTAATCAGTGTTTTGAAATACTGAGTATGAATTATGTGCCGTTTCAAAACCTAATGAGCCACTGACACCATCCAAGATAGTGGGCATGGTAAGAGAAATTAAGTTATGAATATATGCTACCATTCAGAAGTTTTAATTAAAGATGTCTAAAGTTGATCTAAAGTAACTTTTACTTTATTACAAAGGGTTTTTTTTTTAAATGCTGTATTCCACATTGGTGAGAAATGAGAGATCAGCCTATATTTTTTCAGTGTCACATGATTTCTGAAAGATCATGTGACACTGAAGACCTGCTGAAAATTCAGCTTTGCATCACAAGAATACATTTCATTTTATAATATATTATTTGTATAATAATGAGTTCACTCAGTTGTGTTAATGGTTCATATTCCTAGTTTGTTGTAATTAGAAATTAGCGCACCCAATATTTCTGTTCATTGTATTATTCTTTTTACAGTGTTACATGTTTAGGTTAGCAATATGCTAAAGTCAAAATCTATTGAAATCAATCATGACACACAGCGAGTTTCCAAGATGTCATACGCTACACAAATGGCACTCACATCTAGGATGCTGCCTATGTAGGGAACTCTATAGATTTTGGAACAGAGCTAAAAGATTATATACTTAAATTTCTTCTTGGGAATCAGTAATATCAGCCTCTTTATGTCTGCATAGTCCTGTCATACTCTTTAACTGCATGCATTCATGTCCAATCTGCTTTGATCCATGAGAGGAAGAGGGAGTGCTGATGTAGCAGTTGCTAGTGAAGATGCTGAGTCGTGGTTTGTGTGTGTTGCTCCATCCTAAGATGGCGGAGAAGCTGGAAAGATTAGAGATTCTGTGACGCATTCATGTTTTGTCTCTCTCTTGTTCTCTCATGGTTCCTTTTATATCCTCTGTTTTACATTTCCTGTTGTCTCCTGAATGCTCAAACATGTACTTGCCTTTATGTAATCTATGAAATCCTTTCTTGTCGTCATCTGCTGTTTAGTGTGTTCTGTTCCGTCCAAACAATTTTGATCAATTATGAAAGCCATTTTTATGAAAGTTTGATTGCTCTTGTATTCATAATCCGAGTCTACATGCATGATTTGTGGAGTTCAATCCAATGAGTGCCGGTTTTAAAACTGATTTTAGATTTTACAAAGTGAAGGCTGGTGTTAAGTGAGCATAAAACCTTACTGGCATCTTAATTAAAACCAGAAAGCAGTGCAAACTGGGTTAGTGGGTCAGCGTGAACGTCGCAGTAGTGAGGCAAAGCAAGCAAGCGAGCGACCTTCTGCAGTGTTGTGTAACGGCTCTCAGAAGGAGATCAGCTATTTAGTATTGCAGAGATGCTGTCGTGTGTGTTGTTTGGTAAACCAGGCCCAGCTCATCTGTCATACTGAGTGTTTGTGTGAGAGAGAGAAAGGGGCGACACGTCCAAATGAAAGTCTGGCTCTCATTGGTTGCCCAGATACATGAGTGTAATCCCTTCACACAATACTGTGCCGGCCAAAACACAGACTGCACTGACCGTACTGCAGCATTGTGATTTATCTTCCCTTTCTTTCTCTCTCTTTCAGGTCTGCGGGTTGGGCAGGAAATCGTTACCTCATACCCGCAAGTTGCCGTGGTGCGCGTTCCGACCCCATGGGTCCAGTCGGACAGTGACATCACCGTTCTGCGTCACCTGGAGAAGATGGGCTGTCGTCTGGTCAACCGGCCTCAGGCCATCCTCAACTGTGTCAACAAGTTCTGGACCTTCCAAGAGCTCGCCGGGCATGGAGTGCCTCTGCCAGACACGTACTCTTATGGTGAGAGATCATCTTTATGTCTGAAACACGCCAATCCCCAATCTGTAATAAAAAAAATTAAAGATACAGTTTTCTTGTTTTACACAAAGATGCACTGGCATTTTTAGTATCCATCTTGCCAGTATGGATATTACTTTTAAAAGAAATTACTTTTATTCATTAAAGATGCATTAAATTGATCAAATGTCTCCTGTAAAAAAAAAAAAAAAATTGCATTATTTTTTTGCATTTATTTTTTTTAATAGCATTTTTATTTTAAGATGGAAAACAGTTGTTATAAATTGTAGGTTATTTTTTTTTCTTCCAAAATGTTTTCAAAAATCATACCTACCCCAAACTTTTGAACAGTAGCATATGTATGCGCACTCCTGTATTTGTCATTCATTCATACAGACAACGGCTGTTTATGTGACAGTCTTCTGTTTAAAGAATGAAAGGGAAAGCCCTCATGACTAGCTAAAGAAAACCAAAATGAAAAACCAGAGAAAGGGAGAGAGTGAAAAGGGGAGGGGGTGTATAACAGCAGTTACAGCTGCTGTAGTGACGTGTTCCTGGCAGAGCCGGTCTGACATACCCTGCATTTTCTCTCTTTCACCCCCTCCCTTTGAACGCTAGTTCATCTGCTCAGCTCAAACCAGCCAAACACATTCTGCATCCCAAAGAATCTTCTCTTCAAAAGCATGAAGAATATTTATATTGCAGCATGTAGAGGGTACAGAAACATCCAGCAGTTATACTTACTGCGGTTTGGGTTTGAGCTTAAATTATATTTCCACCCACTCCTTCACATTCTCTTTCTCTTCTCCTTATACTCTTTCCATATGCTTCTGTTTGTTTAATCTTGGACATGTTGCGTTAAATGAAAATGGTTTGCAATTTACCAAATACTAAGAGTTTATTTCATGTTGTCTTGCATTTTTTATATAAATACAATGTAGAAACCCATTAAACCTATGTATTTTTTCCCTCTTTAAAAATCTTTAGCTTGTAGACTGTCTTTCAAGTTGTAAACTTGGAAAAATGAAATAGCATTAAAGCATAAATATTAGACCTACTGAACTCTGGATATGAACTGAACTCAAAGGGGAAATTTAAAATTAATTTAAAGTGTAAAGCTAGATAATGAGGGATGTTTTTTTTTTTTTTTTTTTCAAAGAGTTGCAATGTTACAGACACATGGCCATCATGTTTCTCCTAAAACATCTTCAGGCCATTAACCTTGAAAAACTGGCCACATAGTTGGACAGAATGCTGTCCAGGAAATGGGAAACACTGTGCATGGCAAAAAAATCTGTCAGTCTTGCAGTCCCTCTCATGTGGATATTGAATGTCTCAGAGTTGCTTGTTTCATTAGAGCTGTTTGCATCTTGCTCAGGAATCTCTCACTCAAATTAAATCTCACTTTTAATTACATTCATTACATATTCACTAATCAACATCTGTGTGTGTATGTGTGTGTCTCCAGGAGGACACGACAACTTCCGCAAGATGATCGATGAAGCCGAGCCGCTGGGCTACCCCGTGGTAGTGAAGAACGCTCGTGGACATAGAGGTAAATCACTGATTCTAGAACAACCGTGTGTATAATGGGTCCTTTGGGGACTGAAAGAAACAGGCCACATTAGACTTCAGATCTGGGTGCTGACAAACCTTCAGGAGCCCTGAGAACACAAACGCCTCAAAGTTATACAGGATGTCTCCAAATAAAGAAATCAGGCAGCTTAGAAACATCATCTCTTTTACCTTAAAAACAAAGGTTGTCTTTCTTTCTCTCCCGCAGTGCACATAAGGCGTCTTTGTCCTGCACTGTTTTTTTTTTGTTTTTTTTCCAAGCACATTTGAAGAGTATGCTGAAAGCATAATTTTCTTTTCAACTGCTTTTGTTTTAATGGTAGTTGCTGCAATCTTGCAGAATTACACAAACGGCTCTAAATGAACTCTCACGGTCAGACTAAAACTTGGTTTGATGCCAAGACCAGTGGCCACACCTGAAGAAAATCATTACACAGTGTCATTACCTTATGATGTAGAAATAATAATACTATATTAATATTTTATTTTTGTGCCGAAAAATTCTCCCAGATCAGCCCAAGCAACCTGTGCTCGCAGGTTCAGAATGCTGCACTTCATGTCCGCAGGTTCATGCATGTGTCGGTTTGGAGTTGTTGTGAAATGGTGTATTGCGTCATGTTGCAGGTTTCGTCAGATATTGAAAATGTGTGAAACTTGAAAATTGTTGTTAAATAATACAATTATAATGGTATTTATTATGTTCATTTACAATAGAATATTAATTTGCCATTTTATTGATAATCTATTAACAGAAAATTAACATTTTATTTTTGTTCATTTATAATGGGATATTCAACATTCATTTCTATTAATAGTAATGGACTATTAGTGAAAAAAAAATTTTTTCTAGTTATATTCAATTCTTAAACCCATTGATAGGCNCATTAACATTTATTTTTATTTTTGTTCATTTACAATGGGATATTCAACTTCATTTCTATTAATAGTAATGGACTATTAGCGAATAGAAATTTTTTTTTTTTTTCTAGTTATATTCAATTCTTAAACCCATTGATAGGCTAGATGTCGTTTTTTTTGTTTTTATTTATTTTTTTCCTCTCCTGTCTCTTTCTTTTTTTAATCGGTATCTAGTAGTGACCATAAACTGGGAAAGTCATGGAAATTATTGGTTGAAGTATGGGAACACTGGTTATGTAAAGCAGGACTTGTGCGCACACATTTCAGTCAAACCTTTGTTAAAAAGGGTATCGGTCGATGAACTACAGATGAAAATAAAACATTGCAAACAATGTTGACCTTTGTAAGGCTGTGACATGTTTTAAAAGGTTTCCTCTGACCCATGGGGAATTGGGTGGGGTGGCGGCAGCCGGATAGTTAAACATCTGGAGAGTTCACAACCCTGCTGTATCACCTTTGTAGCCTTGAGCTAGACACTTAACCCCTGGTTGCTCTAGGGGGCCTCTCCCCTGCAATTAGTGTCTTTGGATCCATCTCCTTGGACCTGTTAGATGACAATTAAATAATTCTTTTCTCTTCCCCACCTTCTCTTACTCCTTTTCTTCACTGAAAACAAGTAGGAGGACATTCTGCATGTGCCCAAATACATGCTATTACACCTGGCTGTGTATTTATTATTATGTGAAAGAAATGAATTTGATACTAATTCAGTTCCTATTCTATTGAGCCTTTGGCAATGACACTTTGAAACTTACATATTGTATAACTTCCTGAAGTAGCAGAAGACACATTTTGTTTAGGCAGTTAAAATAAAATTAAACTCAAAATTATTCTGAGAATTGTAGAGTAAGTCAATGCACTTATTTTTCCTAGTAAAAAACCACACTACCGATAAATTTGCACTTGGTCAGAGTTGGTCATTAATGGTGTGTCACATGTTTGATCTGTACAGGTAAAGCTGTGTTCCTGGCCCGGGATAAGCACCACCTCTCAGACCTGTGTCATCTGATTCGCCATGACGCACCGTACCTGTTTCAGGAGTATGTGAAGGAGAGCCATGGGCGGGATGTGCGAGTGGTTCTGGTCGGAGGGAGAGTGATCGGATCTATGCTGCGCTGCTCTACCGACGGACGCATGCAGAGCAACTGCTCACTTGGTACGCACCTCCCCTAAAATATTTGACTTGTGAAGTAAAATTTCATTATGTATAATATGTCGAATTTTTGTGGCCTGTTTTTAAGTGTCTCAATAGTTATTTTAATACTATTTATATACTATAATTAAAAATATATATACATTAAGGTTTTTTTTTTTTTTTTCCTATTACAGTTTCAGTAATTGAAGTTTTTCATCTAATATTTTAGCTTCATTTCAGTTCCCAATTTTAATTTCTCTAGTTTTATCTGACAACAACACTGCCCATAATTTCCCATTAGCCTCCCTGCTCATGATTTCACTCCGTTTTCTAGGTGGGGTGGGAATGATGTGCCCCCTCAGTGAGCAGGGGAAGCAACTTGCCGTGCAGGTGTGCAATATTTTGGGGATGGACGTCTGCGGAATCGACCTGCTGCAGCTAAACGACGGTTCCTTCGTGGTGTGCGAGGCCAACGCCAACGTGGGCTTCATCGCATTCGACCAGGCTTGCGGGATGGACGTGGCGGGCATCGTAGCTGACTACGCCCTCTCGCTCCTGCCAAGCCGCCTCAGCAGAAAGATGTCGCTGCTCTCTGTGGTCTCCAGCACCAGCGAAACCAGCAGCGAGACTGAGGTCTGTATCCCGACCGAGGTGATAATCCCCACAGAGGTGTGTATTCCTAATGAGATCTGCCCGCCCGGCGCTACCTGTGCCCTCCCTGACGGCGTCTCCACCATGAGCACAAGCTCCACCTCCAGTGAGAGCGAGGCGGATCTAACCGAAACAGGCCCTGCTCCCGTCACCGCGGATCCCGCTTACAATATCAACTCCCTACTCGCGAGTGAGATAAAACTGTTGACTGAGTGAGCTGGAATTACAGCCACAACGCACACATACACACACACACACACAAACACACAGATATACACAAACATCAAAGAGCAACACATACTGAAGTGGACATTATACATTCAGATGCACACGTGTAATCATACTAACCCTCCCTGTAAACCCCCATCTGAGGCTGCTCCCCTGATGTTTCTTCTCCATTGACAGACTATAGAATTACACAAGTGTACAGTGCAGTTGGAAGTGCACTAGATAGTGTACGCTCCAGCCTGGCTGTAGTGCACCAGCTGAATATGCGTTTGCCACTGTAATTTGAGGGTGCATGCACTGTAGAGTGGTTTTACCGGGACGTGATTCCCAAATGTAACCTTTCAGCTACCATCAACTGGATTCTGATGTACATACTGTGGGTTAGGGTACACGCATACTGACATACACATAAGGACATATTAAAGTCTGTATTATAGAGAGAGAACGAATGAATTTTGTCTGTTACAAACCTTGTGGTAAAGCCTGGCTGAAGGTATAATGCATTGAATGTGTGGGGCGAGAAAGAGGAAACCGAATGGACCCAAATTTCAACTGCCCACCAGGATACAAAGGCACATACCTCCCTGCCCTCAAACAGCCCACACAGACAGACACATAGAGGGACAGCAAGAACAAAAACTGGAAAGCTGTGAATATTCTCATCCATCCCAACTCTTTTAAAAAGCATGAATGAGTATGAGTTCTTTTAGTCTGTTGCAGTGGATGCCTGTAGTAAATGAATTACTGCTGATCAGACAAGCGTAAAGGTTTCATTTGCTTTGCCGGTGTCGGTAAAATTGAATGACTGATGTGGGACCAGTTTTGAATTACCTTCCTTAATGTGTAAGTGAGGATTTGGCCCCTAGGAACTTAATTCTCACAGGCATCTTCTGTCTGGTAATTCTGTGAATGAGGCGGCCATTTTAGAAGTCCACCATTTTGAACTGGTTAAAGTACTCTGTTTACGGATCAATAGTATGGAAAGTATTGTGAACGGAAAAACTTGCCGAGCTTCTTTTTCCAATGTCTACTACGCAAATCTGCTAATGACCACATGCCGATCTGCATGTCTGCCACCCCAAAAGCAATTTCCCACATATTAGAGTCTGAACAGTGAGTTGCATAGAAATAGAGCAAGTAGACTTTTAAATACTAATGTTTTTACCACAAGGGCTGAACGATTTGCCAACACTAAGCGCTGACGATGAATAAGCTATTTGTCTTCAACGATTTGTTTGTACTGCAACAATAAAACTGAAGTGTCAACTCAAATGGGTGCTACAACTGCTCTTAATTCAGCCCAGTGGTCTAAAAGCCTGATAACCTGAACGAAAACCAGGAATTGTATTGATTTGCGCTAAATTTACATGTATTTGCTGTACTCAAGAGTTATATCTGTACACCACACATTTCTCATAAGTCTAATTCTTCTATTTAAACTTACGCAACTCCATTCACGTCCCCTTTTCTATCAGGACGTGTCTCAAAATCCATATTTGCATGTAATGAAATTCACATTGAGTCTTAAAGATTCCATACAGCAAACCTAAAGTGGACCAAGCTCACAATCCAAACCAGCTCAGAATGGTTTACAATGTTAGACGTCATAGAGTTTAGATCAATTAAATGTGAGTCCAGACTTTAGATGAAAAATCGTTTACATTAAGATGCAATATAGATTTGAAATTTAGAGTCAACTCAGGGAAGCAGCCTTGATCAAATTCCTCTCCTTGGAAACATGTGACACGTTCATGCTAGACAGTCCTGCCTATGTGTATCAATAAACAAAAGGACAAAGCGTTATAAAATATTAAGAAACAGATGCTGTGAGACCTGATGGCTACATGCACTCTTTTCTTGTTTGTTTTATAATATTTAGTGTTCTGTTGTCTTTTGTTTTCCTAATTTATAATTTCTTTTTTTTTTTGAGAAAAAGGAAAAACTGGTTTATATGCGATAATCTTGCTTGGGAAGACTGAAGCGTGATGAAGGGTTTTGGTGTGAGTTTGACTGAACAGCCATTGACCACCTGAGACGCGCACACACACACACTCCTCTCACCGCCCCCTCTCAAGCGTTGTGATTTGCCGTCTTGTGTGTGTGATGTGTTCCATCATTCCATGCAACCAGAGACTTGCACCCTCCACCTCTTCCCACACAAGAACAAGTGTCCCTGTAAACTCTGACACTTTTCGGTGTTTGTGATAACGCACCATATGGTTGTCAAACTCTTACAAGCTCTGCCTCCACTTCCTAGGACAAAACAGGAAGTCTTTTCTGCCCTTATGTTAAGTATCAAATTGTAACGCTTGATAAAATGCAAATTCAGAATGGAGAGGTCAAACTCCCATGACAGCAGTTCAAAAACTCGCATCTGAACTGAGAGCTACAATAGCACCATCAGATCTGCCACTTGTCAATATGAAGTAATGCTGTTAAGGTACCACTATACCCCTCCGACTTGTCGAGTTGGAAATTAACGTAGCGTCACATCACTTAAAATGAAAAACAACAGTTGCTGCTAATGAACACTTAGCTCTCTGGTATGGAAAAGGGAAATGTTTTGAGACTCCATGTGTTCATTTCATTGCCTCTTTTTTCTTTTTTTTTTAGTGGGAACCTAAATGCCAAAAACCAAGCAATGTTGTATAATTTAAAACAAGAAATTACTAGTGATAGAACGCTAACATTGATGTTATGTGTTATTACGTAATAATACCAATAATACCAATAAAGACATTTTAAAAATGTCCAGAACGTGAAACTGTGTCAGCTTGTCTATTTATCTCACATCACAGTTGACAGGCCTTTTTTTGTAATGATCTTTTGCAAGATTCTTGCTGTAGTCTGCCTCACTAAAAAAAAGTGTGGTGTGGTCACATTTTCAATTTTTGCAGACTGAATTCAGTCATTTTAATAGGAATCCACTCGTTTGGCGAAAGATTTCCCTATGCAGATGCCTGAGTTGGTCATAGATTCACTGCATTGACCAACAGAAAGCTGCTTGGTTTTACAGCTCACTTGAGTATGAGCTGTGCTTCATACATCACTATTGAACTAGACAATTGACGTTTTTTGCCCACAAAATTTCGCAAATGTGACCTCACCTTAATTTTACACCAATATCCATTGATTTAATGAATAGGAACATCGTTGTTGTGTTGTATATTGTGGTCCTTTTGAATTAGTTGTTTTTGGTGTACAGGTTAGTGGCCAGTCTCATTCCAAGTGTTTTTCAGCATGTTGTAGTAGATTATGGATTGACTCTCTCAGTCTGTTTTGCTCACTTAACCCTTGGATCAACACCTCAGCCTTCTTCCCATACTCCAAAGCCTATATACACAAACACAAAAACATAGAAGGAATATATACCATAAAGACAATCTAGTTTCTAAACACAGAAAGAGAGCGGAAAAATATCACCTGTTTAATATGATAGTCTGCAAGTTTAGCTGTTTAATTTAGGGAGTATACTGTAGTGGAATGAATAATGGGATGTTAACAGTTTGATGTAAGAATTGAGGAGCTGTGAAGTGATAAATCAGGGAGTTTCGTTGTAGTTTGATATGAGAGCTGGGAGGCTGAACAAGTTTGCGATAAGAACTGAGGATTTAAGCTGTAGTCTGAGATGTAGGAGGAATCCTAAAAGAGAATCCCATTACAACCAGAATAGCTGTGGAACAGTCTGACTGTCAATTTCCATCATGGCTTTAGTCTTTAGTGTTAATCTGCACTGAAGTCAAAAGCACTTAAACATGTTCACAACACAACATCCATCCAAGTCAGAAGGAATTCAAACGTTCCACCTCAGCACTTTCAATTTAATTCGACATTTGGTTAAGGTTTGGTTATTTACTATGATTTGGTTATGCAGGGCACTGTTAAGGAGATGAGTGTTGAATTCAAGTGCATACTGTAAATGTATCTCGTCAAGTGTCTGAATGGAATACTTTACTTTAATTAGTCAATCTTTATTGTTTACCTTGGTGTAGTTGTTGCATAGTAACCACAGCATAGCCAGAGAATGAGCCAACATGGCTGACTGTTCAGGGCGAGGCTTCACACACTGTTCTTCAAACTCTAAGATGCATCTCAACATCTGATCAGCCTCCACACACTGGGCCTCATCTACACACAAAAGAGCAAGATCAATGTCAGCTATAATAGTCACAGGTGAGTGCAGCAGTTTGATTGTGAGAAACCAGATCTATCTGTGAAAGGCTGAATAATGAATTCTGTTGAAAAATCTCTAGGAGATAATCAGAAACGTGATCTACCATTTAGCGTTTTGAAACATATCCCTTGTAGGGAGTTTGCTCCCATCTGTTATTGTTTGCCAGGCTGATAAATTAGCCAATATTTGACCACTTTGAGATTATCTGAATCGGCTGATAACCATGCTAGCTTGGTCCATTAGGAGAAGCATTAACTCTCCCTGGTGCCAATTTAGAAATCTAAAACTGCCGTGTCTATTAATAATTTGTTTACAAATAATTTTATAGCATAAAAATTATATTTACACTCCTGTTCAGTGAGATTTTTTTATTTGCATTTAGCAGCTCAAAAGTGACACTAAAGGCATTTATAATGTGTGTGTGTGTGTGTGTATATATATATATAT